>VYZW01060561.1:5520-19827 GCA_013401315.1 Balaeniceps rex
TCTGCTGGTTGCTTTATTTTCCAATCTGATATACTACTCTGTTGAAAATATTTATGAAGTATGCATCACCTAATGAGAAAACCTCATGTGTTGCAAAATGATCATAAAATATGAATAAATGCCAGAATGTTCATTGCATTTGTTCTACAGATAGAAAACTAATAGTAAATGAGTTACTATTATGCCATCACACATAAGCATACACAGAGAATAGTTATTCTGAACTGTGAATTCAGCTGTGTAGATCTGCAATATCCATTTCACAAGAAATCTGGAGATTTTGAAATTTCCTTTTTGTTCTGGCTTAGAAGAAACACAAAATACTTCTGGATTTTCTGTGAAATATCTCAAAATTTTACAGCTCAAGCAGAAGTTGCATTGCAATTTCAAAGATTTTTTTTTTTAGAACAGTAAAATAAGGCAAATTTTTAAACAACTAGCATTTCAAAGAAAAAAATATCTTCTCCATGTATAAATATTTACAGAATTATTGAAACTTTTCATACCTCTTCCTCGTTGTGTTTTGCTTAAAATAGCTATATTTTGGGGGAAAGCTTTATTTTAATGCCATAAGGTTTTTGAACTGTTTCCAGCTCTCATGAGCACACCTCCAGGGTGCCTCTGACTGCAGATTCCAGTCTTTAACTGCAAGGTCTCTACCTCTCATTTTCCCACTGGGACTATACGTCTCCACCCTTCATTACTCATCATTTCTGCCTTCTGATTTTCTGTTCTTCATTTGCTTTCTGATAGCATGGTTACATAGAGGCCAGGAAAGCACAGGAAGCCTGTTTGGAGGTGTTGGGAGCAGGACAGGGTGAACACAACAGCAAGAATTCCGATTTTGGGTTGATAGGTTCCAGGAGAGAACAGTCTGAAGCTGACAGATCACTTTAGATTAGTGTTTCCTGAATTTTTGTGGTCAATGGATCACTATGAGCCATCAAAACCTCTCACCACCCACTCAGTATGCACCTTCACCTTTGAATCAGAGATGAAAGTGGTAGGGACATTGTTCCAGGGACCAGCTATGCCTCATCTTATGCACTTGAGCCTCTTGAGGCACTAGAAGTTTGCAGTTCATGATTTGCTTCCACAACTTCCGCACATGGGTACAGGCGTCTTAGAGACATCCATACATGAGGACTGGTGACAGAAAATGCCAACCAACTTCTGAGGCTGAACTTGCCTTCTTTTGCCCAGATGTCGCCACACGCTGGTAGAAAAGGGCATGCTTTCCTTAACCAGGGAACGTTATATTTGATAAATAAACCCTGGTAAATGGGTAACTGGGAAAGCTCAAACCTCTGTACCGCAAAAGTAAAAATATATCAGCAAGTGTTCTGCTAGGGACGGTGTGTTTTAAATCTCCGTTTTGGGTTTTTCTTCTTGCACTGAAGCCCTCCAAGAGCTGTACTTTGTCGATCCCCACAGCTAGAAGGTGAAGTCCTGCCCTAGCTTTCCCCACCGGCAGTGGGACAGGCCTAGGGGTTGACTGCAGAAAGGGATGTTGTAGGTGGTGTGTGTGGAAAAGTGACTGTGGCAGGAACAGAGCACACAGGATTGCTCTTCTTTCCTTCTATACCCTGTGTCTATTTGTGGCTGTAGCTGTTATTTTTTACCCTTGTCCAGCTCTTCCTGTGGCTGCTGGAAAAAAAAAAAAAGCTGGACTGCATTAGCAATTAGCCGAAGACACAGTGGGAAGGTATCCTAATTTACTTGCAAAGGGCCAGGTGAAGAGAATCACAGTCTGAATCTAATGAGGAAGACAAGATGGGTGGAAGAAAACTGCTTTTCTGTGTAGCACCTTCATGAACCTGATAGGACTACAGACCACGTAGATGGTGCAGTAATGATTATTTTGCATTACTTTGCTTCCTTTTTGCTTTCTACTGATTTGAAAACATAAAAATTATCACATTTTGTCTTATCAACCTATCCAATTTCTGGTAGCAGAGAAAGCTCAGAGACTGCAGGAGCATGATAAATACTATCATTTGAGTAATCTTTTTCCTTGCATATTTTCCTCTATTTCAGTAATCAGTAGTTAAGGCCCTCTTATTGGGAGTTTCAAGCAGACTCTCACATTTAATTTGTAAGTAAGAACCTGCTGTATTTAGAGAAGAAGAAATAAAACATTTATTACATGCAGTGAAACCCACTTTTGATGAATAAATACAGTCCCACCACTTGAGGCTGCTTTGTGACATCTATCTCCAAGAGTTTATAAAGATTTGTTATGAGTGGAGCAGGACAGACTCTTCTTTCCTCCCAGCCTGCTGAAAGGAGGACATGTTTTCTCTTTCTCTCTCTTACAGTTTCTACACAACTTCTCTTTTAAAGGCAATAACCACAGATGGTAAATCTGCAATAATACTTTTCCTGTCATGTTTCACCTCCAACCATTTTTCCCTCAGTTTGCTTGTTCCTGTGATTTTACACATTGGGACCCACTGGGTGTCTGGCATGTTTACCTTGTGAGTTTGTTGTATTTTCTGGTGGAAGCACCAAGAAGGCCAAGAGCAGAATTCTCTTTTCATTACAAACCAAGGATGAAAGCAACCTGCCCTTGTGATTTTCCTGCTGAATGGGAGTCAGAAGGTTGAAATACTGCTTACTAAGCACAGGAATTATTATTTTACCAACAAGCTTGTCTAAATTAACTGTATAAAATGAAGCTTAAAATGTTTGTTTTGTCTTTGGAGAGGAGGTGAAAGCTACATAATTTTTCATTGTTACCATTTGCTCCCCCAGAGGTAAGGTTAGGTCAGCATTTGCAGTTTAGACTCCTGTTTCCAGAGGTTAACAACTCAGCTGTAAGGCTTCAGTCTCAGTTTAACATTTGGCAGAGTTGCTGCCTTGAAATAATACCTCTGATACATATATATAATACCTTCTCCCAAAGGGTCCCAGAGCACTTTAACACACTGAACTGTGTAATGGCTTGTTTCATCCATCGTCAAAATGCAGCCACTTTTGAGGTGGAATGTAGTCTCAGAATGCAGAGAGATAACAGTTTAGGTAAGGGAGGAATGATCATGCTGAACTGAAACTACCAGAGGAATTAATATATCCACATACCTGCAAAAAAAGGAATATTTTGGTTTTCCTGGTATTTTAAGTGAGTAACATTTTCCCTTTCTCTAAACATACTTTTGTAGTCACAGCCATACTACAGCAATGACAAGATTTAAGATCATATTAAAAAGGCAAAGACTTTTTATTATTTTGAATTATTCTAATCATTCTGGCTTGCAAAACCTTTTCTAGTACCTTTCTATTCAATGCGATTATGCTCTTAGTTATCTAACTATTGCTTAAGCACAACAGAACAATTTTTAAAGTACAATAAAATTTAAATCTCAGATTAAGCTAATAAACATTAAACATGGCTATAATTAGCTCAGTACTTCCTATTAAAGAATCAGCATTGTGGCACTGACGTGAAAAAGGAGGATTATTTGTCAGTCTGCTACTTCAGCAGGATGAAGTAATAACGTTATTGTCAAGAACTTGTCAAGACAGACAGCGGTGATCAAAATACTCAAATCCATGTGCCTGAAGTTAGGTTTTGGTTCACTGTTTAGTCTCTGAAATAAAAATCAGATGATTTTCAAACATGCTGACCGTAATGGGAATGAGTAAAGGAACTTGAGCTATCCAATAACGTACTGGAATGAACATGGGTACCTGTATGAAAAAAATCCTTTGGAGTGAGCTGTGGAGTTAACACATCAGAAAATCAGGACACTAGATGATTACATGTGAATTTGGGGGACTCATACAGTCAGCCAGGTTTGAAAGTATGCTCTTTGCTTTATTCTTCAGGAACAAAGTGTTAAATGGTTACCTTGAATAAAAACGTGTGCATTGACAAGCTAAGCACTTAAATACCTATCTGCCTCCTTGCAGTAGTGTCTAAGGCTGTATCTATACCACTTAATAACAGAGGCACTTGCTTGCAGTCAAGTAGGCTGTTTAATTATTAACATGCTCCTTGGCACAGTTTTTGTCCTTGCCAGAGGAATAGCATTCATCAGGAACAGTGCCCAAGAGACAGTTTAGACATCGACGTCCCATTCTGGGAAGGGAAGGGGAGAATTTGGGTTTGTGGATGTACCTTGTCCAAAGACTGGAGTTTGGCCCTGGCTTGCTCTGTAGCCGTGGTATGGACGTAGCCCTGAGGATCTTGCGTGCTGAGCTTCCAGACTTTAGTGAAGCCTAAGCAAGATCAAAGGACCAAATCACTGCATCTAGGGCAGTTCTGAGGAAAAAGTAGGAAACTTTTAGTCCAAGGAGGGAAGTCGT
This sequence comes from Balaeniceps rex, assembly GCA_013401315.1. Taxonomy (NCBI): domain Eukaryota; kingdom Metazoa; phylum Chordata; class Aves; order Pelecaniformes; family Balaenicipitidae; genus Balaeniceps; species Balaeniceps rex. The sequence goes on from VYZW01060561.1 coordinate 9,829, forward strand.
AGAGACTCTCAGAGATCTTCAGGGCCTTAGTGGGTGGACAAGATTGCTGTATTAGGTGCTTAAACTCAGCCTAAAACTTGCTTTAGGCCTGTAGGTCGGAAGAGATTTAATATGGGGAATTAGCATGTCTAAACATATGTTAAGAGTGGTGGCAAATGAGGTCTGAATTGAAGCAGTACCTCAGCAATAACCGTGTTTTAATCTGCTTGCTACTACTAATCAATTTATAAGGTGGTGCTAGCAGACTCCAAGTGTGAGCAGAATGATTTTGAATCTGGCCATGACATACTATTTACAGGTACTCAGAAGCTATGTTTCTGATCTTGTTTGTAGTGGAATAAATCCAAAACAATGTAAAATGAATTTCTTCAAATCAAAATTAAGCCAATAACAACATTAAAATACCTGGGATGTTTCTCTGCTGGTTAGGCTAGTTTATAGAGACCTTAGATCCAAAATAAAGCTTATGCCTTGATGGTATTCTTTGAGAAAACATTAAGGTAACAAACATAGGTCTATCCACCTAAAAATGCTTTTGTGACAGTCAATTCAAAAGAGCTTTGCACACTTCGTGGCCCTGAAGCTGTTGATTCTGAGTGACAGGTAAATCAGATCTGGCTCTTCTCTTACAGCTTAATCTCTCTTAGCTGGGGAAAAATGTAAAAGGGCCATAGATCAAAGAGAGCTTTAGCTGGCAAAGAGAAAAGACAGGGGAAAAGATGACCTAAATTTTAAAAGTGACTGATGATTTTGGATATTTCAATTTTGGGGCTCCTTATTTGAGACAGCTTAATGGATCTTGATAGTCAGAGAGCAGTTGCTCAGCATATTACGTTTGAATCCCCATAGAGAGTCTTATAAACATCTCTAAATCCAGACTCAAGCAGGCAGCATCCAAACAGGGAGAATTTCAGTGGAAGGTGAAATATTGCAATGCTCCCAGGTTTTTAGAAAGTGGTCAGTAGTAGCTGAGGTTTTCAGAGCTCTTGCAACAAAAATATTTTCCCTTCTATTTTTCTTTTTTTCTTCAACAGACATCCAGTTCAAAATCCTCTTTGACTGAAGTTCCTTGGTCTCTGGGAGCATTCAGTGTGGTTTGGTTACCCACACTCTCCAAGCATGGTATGAGCGTTATCTCCTCCAGTGACACCACCGAGCTGTTTCTTTGTGGTTGCTTTTTGCTCTATATAGAAATGCTCTCAAGCATTCCAGTAGGTACATATATATTATGCCTCACCTGTTCCATCCACTGCCGTATGGATGGGACAGAGGGCTCCTCCTCCCATGGAGCTCCTGTCCATGTCCTTCTGAAGCCATTCAGATAGTTCTTTCGTGCCAATAGCATACCCTGTTTTTCCCTGCTGCTGCCTTCTCTCCTGGGATTTCCACCAGGCCAGCGCATGCCTCCAACGCTTTCTCTTCCCTCCTGCAGCTAAGATGGTGTCCCAGCAGCCTTGCCCTCAAGGGATGAACTGCCAGAAGGGGCTCTGGCTCCAGCTCAGCATATGGAGGCTTGTTCCCACCCTGACTGCTCATGCTCAGACCAGTAAGTCCCTGCATTTCCATAAAGAAGAACAGCTCCTCTTGGCTTCCATGTTGCGGCTGTCACCCTGGCCCATGACCCCACAGTCCCTCCTTCCAGCCTGGCATCAGCCAACACTCAATACTCTGTCCATCAGCAGGACTCAGGGAGCATCACCTGTCTGCTTGCTACTGAGATCACTGCAGACTACTGCACACTTTCCAAGCTTTAGATTCCTCGGATACTGCACACAGTAAGGCAAGTAAGGTTTTGAAAACAAAAACATTTTATCCTGCCCTTTTGCCTAATAAAAAAGCTCTCTCTCCCCTGCTAAACTGGCATACTGGATTACACTCCCAGGGATAGCAGAGGAGCTATGCAGCATTTGCATGTGTTTCATAAATGGAGACAAACTGCGGGTTTTTTCACAATATAACTTCTGCAAGGAAAAAAAAAGAAAGTAAAACCCCAAATTATATATATTTGGGACATGGTGTATGATAGGAAGTTGTAGAACATTCAAGTTTCAAATTTTCCTATTTCCAATTTCCTCCTCCACAAAAAAAAAAAAAAAAAAAAAAAGAAATTTTCCAGAAAAATCCAAACAAGTGTAAGACTTGCTCTGGGGATGTTAGAAATTGTCTCTTCAAAGAGCTCTTAAAAGTCCGGTGAAATGTCTTGTGAGTGCGTGTGGTGGGTCTACTTTAAAGCTACAAACTCTGGAAGCATTGGGATTCTTGTCAGCCCTATGGTGATCCTGCAGAAAAACTTGGAGGGCTCCAGCCCTTACTTGCTCATGCATCAGTGAAATGCTTGATGACTGAGATCTTGCTATAAGGGATAATTTTTGGTAAACTTTAATTTTTCATTTAGAAACTCCTTCAGCAAAAAGTATGCAAGCAGTTCTGATGCTAAATCAACAAGTTGTTTTCTAAAATTTTGACTATTATCAAGGCACAGTGGATGGAGACTATGGAGCTCTCCCCCCTACACGCCTTGCATTGAAACCTAACTCAAGGCTTGCTTTGTTTCTTTGGGGCTTTTCTTGCCAGACTACCCTAAGAAGAGTGCTTCATTGCTTAAGTCCAGATGCAACCACCTTTCACGGATTGCAGAGCATATGAACACTAGGATTTTTTTTTTACTGGACCAGGGACATCCACTAATTCTGTCCTTAAGATGCCCTTTTATTACGAACAATTACATATGTTTCTGGAAACTGTATGATTCCATATGGGATACAATGACTGGGCTTAATGAGGTGCTTTATGGACACAATTCAACATTAACTTTGAATTTCCTGGCTTTTGTTGATTTTTGTCTCAACCTTAACATTTTTCAAACATAGAATCATTACATTAAAAAAATAAATCTGTATTTTAACCAAGATTTATTATACCCCAGTGAGATAAACCTTGTTTTCACTTTTCAGTAATAACATGATTTATTTCTACGCAGCTGAACAGTAAAAAAAAAAAGGAGAGATACATCTGAATGAAAAATAATACTTCCTAACAAAAAAAATGTAGACCTTTACAGGAACTTAAAAGAAATCTCAATCAGCCCCAAGAATGAATATATCAAGTCTCTCATTCTGACAGGTTTGTGATATACTTTGCTTATTCTTAAGTACAATTTAATATGAAAGAATTGATCTGAGTTGCTATTTTTAAAGTTTTCTGGAAGATCGAGGATCGTCCTTTCATGTATTTGGCTGCTGGGCAGACTCAGAATGACTGACACTAAGTGGTCAGCTACCATGAACTCCTTAGAGGGGATTACTGTTATATCCCTTACTGTTTTGCCATCTCTGGTCTTTGTGCAAAACTACCCAGACTGCAGGAATTTAGCGAGGCATGTGTACCCTGATCACCACTAGTGGCACATGGCTTGTAAGGCTCTCTAACACATATCTGGGTTTTTTTTGTTAATGTTTCAACATTCTCCTTCCATTGGGTCCCAGGTGCTCTATTTGAATATAACTAGAGGCAGATCAGAGCTGGGACACATCATTCACTTGAAAGGGAGGGGGATGATCTCCAACTAATGACAAGAAGAGGGAGTAGAAAGGCAGCATCCCAGACAAGGGTATTACTTGGTACGTGTTTGTTCCCCTATACATCTAGACGGAGCAGGTATAAATACATAAACCCACTCAAGTCCATTCAGTCCTAGGGGTGGCAGAGTCCCAGTTTTCAGCTGATAGCCCCTCTGAGCCTTTTGGATAGCAAATGTTTTCCTCTTGCTTATTCTTCTGTTTTTCACATTTCATCCTCAGGAGTAAACCTAGCAGAGCAGTCACATTTATCCACCTGGAAAGAGACTGTGATTTATCCCTTTATTGATTAACTGCTTTAAGACCTGTCCCACTCCTCAACCCATTGGTGAGGCTCTATATCTGCCATGAAAACTACCTATTCAACTTTCCCACTTGGAAATAGTTGCTCTGTGTTCATTGATTGCCTTACAGTAGTTCTGCATATTTTCTTGCTCTGCTCACTGACTCCTTTGTTCTTCTGTGAGTACACGTGCAGAGACACAGAGGATTGAGACCAAAATCTTGCTTTCCCCTTGCTTTCTTCAGTCCAATATCAATATATCCAAAATATCCAATTCCTGCATATCAATAGCAGGGAACATTTTCTTCACTTTAGTCTCTTTCTCTCTCCTTTTTGGTGGAGTCTGGTCTCTTAGTGGCCTGTTTGGACTGCTCTAGTCCAGCAATTCCCATTTTGGGACTGAAAATGTCATGCTTTCAGGACTCCCACCTTTTGGGATCATGACCTCAAATTTGTTAACTTCTTTTCTAGTGTATTGCCAATGAGATGACCTTTTCAGACTGTCATACCTGCTGCCTTTGTACTGGTACCCATTCCTAACATGATAGGAGTCTATGGGCTTAGATCATCTTCCACAGTAAGGCTCTGAACTTTCTGAATTCCCTCACCAATTTTCTCATCGTTTAAATGGTGCTATAGGTGGGCTCAGTGGCTCAGTACCCTGTCAGCCACAACAGAAAGGAAGATGACAATGAAATGGATTGAGGCACAGTAAGGACAAGTATTGACCCGAACATTTCCCTATATGTTAGTAACTTGCTCTGTGATTTTTCATGTACAAGATACAAGATCATGTATCCACACATGATATAGGATGCCTCAGAAGCAAGATACTTACTTGCCCAGTAAATTGCAAGAGATTCTATTTAAACATCTCTGCAGGATAAAAGTCTGAGTCAGTCCCCTTAAGTGTCTGAACTTATTATCAAGGGAAGTGCAGACATATCAGACTTCTAATGTAGTGGGTGATTAGACCACCTAAGGAAGCTCCTACTTTGACTTGTCCTCGGGAGCCTACCTCTCCATTGACTTTGAAGACAGCCTGAAAAGATTAGCCTTAGTAAACTAAAGTTAGCTTCTCTCAGAATCCCTGGGGTCTGTTCAGCCATTTCCAGCAGAAGGATAAAGTTCTAGCAACCTATAAAGATTTACATTATTTAAATATAGTTTGCAATTATCTATTGGGAGAATTATCTATAAAGAAATCACAGTAGAGTTTTAATGAACTGAAAAATCCATTCATATGTTTTCAAAGAAATTTTCCTGGGATAATTATATCCTTTTTTAAACCAGTCTGAGAATCAGACAACTCAAATTACTGGCGAACCAATGAATAGGAGATGACTAATTCCCATGTAACAGTGTCACCTAGGTACTACTATCATTAATGCATTGCAAAGCATAAAAAAGAAAGCACCTGAATTAAACCATGTGTCTGAGAATATCTGAAGGCAAGGGGTGAATGAGGAAGGGAAATGAATATAAATAGCCACCGAGACTTCTCAATCAACAGAGAGATTGAGTCTGTTTGACCACTTCATGGAACTTTTCAGACTGCACGCTCTGAATGAATGAAGTAAATCAGGTAGAAGAAAAGCAAATAAAGGACAAAGGAAAACAACACAAGCAAGAAGAGCCAGTCTTTATTTTTTGTTCTCTTTTGAGGGTAAACTCCAAATGCCAACTTTCTCTGTGGAGCATGGTGGCAGATGAATATACTTATATTTGCTCTATAAAGAGGTCTTCTTCACTTGAAAAACAGAAACAGAATGCGTACTAGTAGCAACTTGCACAGCCACCAGCAAAGCACAATTAATTTTCTCAGACCGTTACAAAGTCAGACGCCAGCAACAAAAACCCTGCTGAAAGGGGCATCTTCTGATTGTCCTCTTTTCTTCCGTGCCTCACTCCTAGACATGCAGTCCTGTTGCTTATTTTGTACCATCCCCAACACTTACTAGATCCCCCTGTGAGCCACTTTGACATGCTAAAGCTGCAGAAAGCAAAACTAGAAAGCTGGTTGAATTTGTGCCCTTCTAATGAATTAGAGTGATTTACAAAGGACCTTATAGAAGCCAGAGCTGGTCAAAGAGAGGGGGCAGGGCTGCAGAGCTGGGCAGAAGAGAGAAGAGGATGAGGTAGGTTTCTATTGGGGAAGGAGGAATAGGAAAGGGAGAATGGAGCTGTGAAACAGAAGACCTAGAAAATCTCCCACCTCAGCACAGGACTGAGGTCTCACCGGACCATGTCACCTTTTGGGAAAGTAAAATCTTGTATCCAAAGCAACCTGCACATTCTCAGCAAAAAGACTGGGGCAAAAAAGTTGCTGGTTATGCTTGCCAGGAAGAACCAGGAGCAGGGAAGAGATCACTCCCATTTTGCTCAAACTGAGCTGTATGGGCAACTACCTGACAACATGAATGGATGTGTGTCTGTGTTCTAGATGATTTTTCCCCTTGATTATTTTCTGAACACATTCTGGTGTCTGATGAATAGACAGAGCAGAACGGAAGTAACACAACCTACAGTGTCCTTGAACAGTGAGTCTATGGTTCCCTGGTTGTCCTTTTGCATAGTTTCTCCATAAGCAAAACTTGTCATTGGCAGGCAAATGAACCATAAACCTTATCTGTATTCTTGAACTCCCTTACCCTCCATAGCAGGTTGGCTGCATGTGGACTGCCTATCGGGAATGGTCCCCTGCTTATGCTATTTTCTCCATTATTCCTAGGAATAATTTGGGAGTGTGCAAGTTGGCATAGGTCAAAAGCATGACAAGGTCTGTTCTAAAAACAACCCGATGCCTGGCACTATATAATTTACTTTACAGATGTAGCTCTAGTCTGTTTACATGTTACAATTCTGTAATTCTCTGCTTGAAGTTTCACCTCAGATACTTACACAATAATTATTCTCCAGTGGTAACTGCTATCATTCCTCAATAAAACAGTAGAAAACTAATGGAAAGATTTCGGCCTATTCTTTGAAGGTTTCATGAAAATATGATAGAAACACAGAAAAATTTACCTTGGAACAGCTGGTCAGCTGAGGTCATCTGGGCCAATCTTCTGCTTAAAGCAGGGATAGCATCAAAGTTACTAGGGCCTCCAGTACCTTTTCTGCAAAGCTGCTTTCTCATCTTTTGGCATCCAGGATCACAGAATCACAGAATCACAGGATGACTGAGGTTGGAAGGGACGTCTGGAAGTCATCTGATCCAAAACCCATGCTCAAGCAGGGCCACCTAAAGCCGGTTTCCCAGAACCATATCCAGATGGCTTTTGAATATCTCCAAGGATGAAGACTCCACAACCTCCCTGGGCAACCTGTGCCAGTGCTTGATCATCCTCACAGTGAAAATGTGTTTCCTGATGTTCAGAAGGAACCTCCTGTGTTTCGGTTTGTGCATATTCTCTCAGAAAGAAGGTCTACACACAGTCTCATTGAAAGAAACAATACAATAATACCGGAACATCTAGTGGGTTAAAACATGAAAACCAGGTTGGGCTAGATGACATCGGGAAGTTCTTTCCACCCCAATTAGTCTATGATTCTATAATTTAAGCTAATATATGTGATTTTGCTAATGTGATAAAGAAGTTCTGGGGTCATGTCATTCTTAAGCAGTCATAAAGCAGAAACTGTGACTCATAGCTGCATGAAATATAATTGAAGGCATCATAAGCATGAAATGATTGTTTCCACTGGCTTCTCAAAAGGTGTTGGCTATATTAATTTAAATACTTGGCTTGTCCAAAAAACTAAACCTAAATTAAAGTTAAGATAGCTTGCAGAATAAGAGTCAAACTTGCTTAATTATTATTAAAATAGTTTTACATCAGTGTGTATTTAGCAGAGCAGTTACACAGACTTAAAGGGTCAAAGTGTCTGGAATCACTATTCAAAAAATTGAGAATGTTTCCCAGACAGAAAGCAAAAGAATGATCAGAAATCCTTCTCTTTACAGGCAGCTCTGTTCCTTCCTATTTCTCCTTCTAATCACACCAGTTCGGTCAGGAAAATACATTTCTCCTTGACCTTTTATTTCCAGCTGTGTTGAACAGTTTGTTCCAATTAAGCCACTACTGTATCTGGTCTCAAAAAATGGCATCATATAATATTGAAACCATGTCACCGATACATTACTTACTTTAACAGCCTTCCTGATATATCAGCTTTTCACTAATCTTTTTTTGTGGGTCTGTGATTGAACAAAAAAGTTGTATTTACATTCAAGTCCCTCTGGAATACTCATTCAGATGAGTAACTTTCTCCTGGACACCCTGTTTTAATACTTAACAGTGGTCCACTGTTATATATATCTGGGCTAACAGAAGTCGAGGTTTCACTTAACAAGCCTTTCTTTACATAGGTCAAAAGCATTATTTACCTTCAGATCAGTATCCAAACCATGGAAAGAGAGAGACAGATAAAGCAAATGAGCAGATCTAATTGACTTAGACAAAGACTGGGTTTGCATTGCTTGGTTTCCTTGTGAAGGCACACAGTTATTGAACCATGCACATGTGAGTACAGCTACCAGTTAAAAGCAGAGCACATCTAATACTGGATATTCCAGGAAGATGATGAGTGTTATTTTCTGACTTACAGATTTATAGCTGGGGAAGCAAATCCAGTTGAGATTGTTACCTTTGAAAAATCCCACTTTCCAGATCTCACGCCATGAGCATAGCTAATTCACACCTGTGTCAGTGTATGCATGCACATATGAAAGGGATAGGGGAAAAGAGCTGCTCCTCACTGTGCTCACAGGAAAATTCTGAGCTCATCAGATTTTAATTTCCATTATTTTGGGGTCATTTTGTTTTCGTCTCTGAGCATCTACAGACATTTTTTACATTGTGAAAAGTGTGAGAGGAATCTGACCAACAAAACTAATACAAATGAATTATGTTGTTGATCAGTACATGTCTGAGGGCAGTTTGGGCCTCCTGTATATTATATTCTATCTTATTACTTCTCTTCAGAGAGAGAGAGAGACCAGAAGTCTATATCTTACATATGCTTTCTTCTGTCCATAAGGGATTTTATATTTTTGTACACAGCAGTTGTGGTGCATAAATGGCCTGAATCAAATGAGCAGACAGACCATTTGCAGAAAGTGAAACTTGTTTCTCTAAGGATTATGTGTTTTCTAATACAGCTTCTAATCTTCAGTCAATAAAAGGAGAGGGAAAATGGAAAACTGTAGTTCCTGACAAAAATATGAATTACCTTCTTTAGAAACCACAGTAAATTCTTCCTGCAACATTGAACCACATTTTGGTAATTCTTATGTGATGTTATCATTATGTAAAGAGGTAATTCAAGACTGCCTCAAAAATCTGGGATTGTAAATACTCCAAGATACTGGCAGATATAATCTGCCAGAATTCATCCTTAAAGTTAATGCCCATCTCACTCCCACCAATGTTGAGTGGGATAAGATTTTGCCCCCAATTTCTCTCTTTTCCAGAAGAAGGTATGGAAGATTTTAAGAGATTCTCATTCTCTTTCTCACTTTGTAAATAAGAGGAGGAAAAATGAAAGAACAAAAAAATCCCCTTTCTGAAATACATGATTCAGGGCATAATACTGATTTTAGCATTTGTAACAACTGAACCAGGATAAGAAGAAAGGTGCATGCAAATTTTGACCTTATCAAACATAGGAATTTAACAACAACCAACTCCTTGTTAATATGAAAGGAGCAGTAATAATGGTGGTGAAAAGTGATATTGATGATTCATCCCTATACAAAACACAGGGTAAAGGGTGAGAGGTTTATTGAATGAAAGGGAGAGTTGCTGGTGAAGACAACAAAAAGAAAAAGTAAAGTGACATAGAATCTTTAAAAAAAAAGTATCGCAGAAAAATGACCTAAAATGATAATGAGAGCTGACTAAATTTTGAGACAGGTTCGGAACAAAACCTGTTTTTAGAGTTCAGCAAGCCCAGTATAATATAGGGACTCAAAATACTGGGATACGACTACATACTGCAACGTGGTTGAATATTTTGAGTGAAGTCTCTCTCCTCACTAGATGAACCAGGTGATATGGAGAATAGCGAGCAGTAGTAGGCAGTCCAGGAGATTCGTAGAATGCATTGAGGATAACTTCTTAAGCCAGGTAATAG
>VYZW01060562.1:6731-18019 GCA_013401315.1 Balaeniceps rex
GCCTCACAGAGGTGTAGCAAATGCCGCTGTGGTAGGTTATGCATGTATAGTTTGAAACGTGTAACCCTGCCTTATAGCAATGGCACTCATCTAGGGAGTGAGGGATATGAGTTTTGACCTCCCCAACATCCCCTACTAGACTGAGGAGGGTACAGAGCTCAGATTTTGGACTTCTGGGCAAGCATTTGAACTGCTAGACTGTTGTAGAAGTCAAGTTGTCCAACAATGTTTTGAAACAAAGCTGCTTTAGCGACTGTGGACAACTATGGGCCACTAAGATGATTAAAGGAATTTGAGCATATATCATAGGAGGCTGTGAAGGGTAGGCTGCTAAAACGGTTTTGCCCCGACTTCATCAGCCCTGAGGCTGTGGGGCTTGGGCTAAGGCTCAGCACCTGTAATGGCTTCGAGTTAGTGTTAGGGATGGGAGAGAGACAAAGCCTGGAGCTNCTGGTGATATTAAAAACTCAACTATACACAGTCATGGGCACCCTGCTATAGGTGACCCTGCTCTGAGCAAGGGTTGGACAAGGTGACCTCCAGAGGTGCCCGCCAGCCTCAGCCATTCTGCGATCCTGTGAACTGAGCTATTTTCTTGACTTGGTGCTTTTTGTGTGTGGTGGATGTGCTCAGAGCCAAAAATGTGAGGCATCACAGAGGACTTAGATTTAATAATGCTTCATTTATAAATCTCAGACAGATTTAGTCAAGAAATAAGTCTAAACATTTGGCTTAGTAAAGAAATGTCAACCTTTGAGCATGTGCAGGCACAACAGTTTAATCACTTAGATAACTATGGGACAGACCCTAGGCACCTGTGAAACTTTCAGGTGCCTAGTCGCCATGATTTGTGTAAATTGTCCACTTAAACTCTTAAGTTTAAAGTCAGAAAAAAAAAAAGCACTAGTAATGCTCAAGTGATTTTTAGACCTTGCCTTAAGTTTTCCTCAACCCTCATGTGTCTGATTTTGGAGAACAGTTTAGGCAAGTACTTGCTTGTGCAAGAGCTAGGAATTTTTTTGTTGTTCAGAGCAGACATCACAGGCAGGGTTATTAACTGATGCAANTTAGATTTAATAATGCTTCATTTATAAATCTCAGACAGATTTAGTCAAGAAATAAGTCTAAACATTTGGCTTAGTAAAGAAATGTCAACCTTTGAGCATGTGCAGGCACAACAGTTTAATCACTTAGATAACTATGGGACAGACCCTAGGCACCTGTGAAACTTTCAGGTGCCTAGTCGCCATGATTTGTGTAAATTGTCCACTTAAACTCTTAAGTTTAAAGTCAGAAAAAAAAAAAGCACTAGTAATGCTCAAGTGATTTTTAGACCTTGCCTTAAGTTTTCCTCAACCCTCATGTGTCTGATTTTGGAGAACAGTTTAGGCAAGTACTTGCTTGTGCAAGAGCTAGGAATTTTTTTGTTGTTCAGAGCAGACATCACAGGCAGGGTTATTAACTGATGCAAAACAGCATAGCTCTATTGACTATGCTAACGTAAACAGCTGAGCTTCTCTCTCCACAATCCTGATGTTTTGGTGTGTTACTTGGACAGTAAGATACCCTGCTTCTTTTTGGTCAATGATATGTATAATTCTGTATTCATCATCCTGTAATTTTTACCCTTTTATTATCCTTTCAAGTGTTTTCATATTTATACTTTTCATATATAGTTTCATATATGTACGTATGGCTATTATATACCTATAATCCCTCTGTTAAAATGATTTGAACTAACACTTGAAGCTATGACAAAGGTCGCTGCTGTATCATACTGTTCATTTGAAATTGGATTTATAAGGTGGAAGGAAACTTTGGTCACAAAAATACTGTATCTGGACTTGAAATAATGGAAGCTCTTAAGAAGGGAAAGGACTTTCTTGATTTTCTAGATTATATGAAGAAAAAAGGGAGCATTTTGAAAAACTAAATTCTAGGAATAATCCAGTGATGATTTAAGTGCTCTGGTGCTGGAATTTTCAGGTTACATATGTTGGGTTTTTTAGTGGTCAATCATATACTCCAGACGGGGACTGCAGACTGTATTCCATGTACAGAAATGAAGGTGTTTATGAAAGCAGGAAGAAAAGCCAATTTTAGTCCATTGTAGGTATTCCTTCCATTAGTGTACTATTGAAAAAAGAGATTTGGTGAGTCACTAAACTCATCGTCATAATGAACTAGAACTAGATGCATTTTAGTACTGTTTAAAGTTTACTATAAATTTTGGTTGTATTGTATGCATTGTTTTCAATATCTCAACTCTTTATAGTTTTGTCCCAGAAGAAAATGGGTAGGTGAAACTTTTTCCAAAGCTGGGAACTGTGGGGTTTTTTTTCTAATAAGATCAAATGAAGGAAAATGTATTTTCTTATGTTCAAAATCTTTTATTAAGCTCTATCAGAACTGTAATTTTGCTTTATATGTCAGGTGAGCTTGCCAGAGCTCATTTCTATGGATGCCCCTGTTCTGACGGTCTCTGCTGTGGATAGGGATTCAGAGCATAATGGAATGATTTCCTACAAAATCCTCTCTTCCTCTGAGGGATTTGCCATTGATCATAAGAATGGTGAGTCTGTAAGCATGCTTATTATTTCAGCTTTTCCAGTGTAAATTGAAGAGTCATATTGCACTTCCTCACCTGTTGCCGGTGATCACTTGAGTTCTGGAAATCTTTGGTGACTAAAGTCCACCATATGTTTTGGCTAAATCTATCATTATCACTGAAGAACTGATAGCATCAGAGACCGGAGTTCTCAGTTTGTCCCTGAGCCATGCACGAGGCAGCTCGTCACAACATCCTATAGGTGCTATTCCTCTGACGTGATTTAACAGAAAAGTTGCTATATGTTTTGCACTGTTTCATAACATTTCAGCTCATGTATTAGCTTTCATTCAATTTAAGTTCATACTTATTATTTTTCAGTATAAGTTGAACCTATCATAATGGAGCTTCTCTACAGCTTGGGCAGTATGTTTTTTAAGATTGCTTCTTTAGAGAACTTATGTTATCCTGTAATCCTAAATGGAATTTAAAAGTTTTCTAAATTGAGAATGTTCTCTCCAAAGTACACAATTTTCGATAGTTAAGAGATTTACCATTTTAAATTTTCTGGCCTAATGTTGTAACACTCTGGGAGGTAGAAAACTGTGTTTGTGTGTTTGTATGCATGTGTACATATGATTTTTGGTAATATCAACTTTAGAGATTACTAGATACTGCAAAAATGATACGCAACTATTGTTCAGTGAGGATGTTCTTATCACTTATTTGCTGTTCCCAGGTGAATTTTTGAAGGCAGTGTTTGTTGGGTGATGGTAACTACAAATGCTGAAAATACGAATGTCTCAGCCAGTTAAAGCTGTTTCCTGTTTTACCCATTTGTTACTCTGTATTCACCAACCTGTCTTGATCTTTGGCTAACGGTTGTTTTTAACTGTGGTCAGAAAATTGTCACGCAGCATTGTCTCTGTTGTGCTGAGCTATACACCATGAAGAGTGAAGTAGAAGTACATGGCTTATGAACATAGAGTCAGGATGGTTTGGGTTGGAAGGGACCTTTAAAGATCATCTAGTCCAACCCCCATGTTTAGATAAGCAATCTGAATGAAACATGTTTATAAAACTTACTGGCAAACCTATCTAAATAACAAACATGCCTATAGTGCTGTTACTGGATCGCAAGCAAAACAGGAGAACTAACAACCTTCAGTAATGAACTTGCACAGCGTAGCCACCTCTAATAAGGAGTCTATATTTCCTTAGCTTTATTTTGCCTTTTATTTTCTGCAGTTGGCATGTTCAGCCTGTTACAAGGAAGAGAAATTTTTGCTAGTCTAAATGCAGTATGTGTATTTGATACTGCATCATTGTGGGTAGGCTTTGCAGTATTAGCTCTGATTTCTTAGAGTTACTTTGGGGTGTGCAGCCATTACATTTGAGTCATTTTCAAATATGACTGATTAGATTCAGCTTTTGGAATCACATTTACTTACCTTAATGAGTGTGGGGTTTTATTAACTCTGTTTTATTTTCAGGTTCAGTGTTTGCTACAGAACCAGTGACACAGCTGGAAAAGATTCCCATTATCCAGCTTCTGATAGAAGCCATGGACAGTGGCAGTCCTGCTCTGAGTACAGTTACCTCTGTAGAGGTGCACATAGAAGATATAAATAACTACGCCCCTCAGTTCACAAGGGTGCTATACAATCTCAGCGTGAGCGAGGATGCCTCAGTTGGAGAAAGTGTCCTCACGTTTTCAGCCATCGACTATGATTGGACACATGAAAACACATATGTTGAATACTCTATTATTGATGGGAATTCTGACAATTTATTCTCTGTGGAAACAAGTGTTGTGGAGTCAGAAACATCCTATAAGCTTGTTGGCAATCTTGTTTTGAGCAATATTCTCGACAGGGAAACAGCTTCTTCTCACTGTTTGGTCCTCCTTGCCTCTGATCGTGGAACACCCTCCTTGAATTCAACTGCTACTGTGCTAATAACTGTACTGGACATTAATGATAATCCTCCAGTATTTAGCAGCCCAGAGTACCATATTCATGTCAAAGAAAGCATCCCTGTAGGTAGTCACGTCACTGAAGTTTCAGCAAATGACTGCGATGCAGGCACTAATGCAGAGATCACTTATGCTATGATCTCTGGAAATGACAGGGGACATTTTCGCTTGGATGGGAAAACAGGATCAGTGCATTTGATGAAAACACTGGATTATGAGGATACCATGAAATTCACTTTGATCATCCAAGCCACAGATGGAGGAGCTGATGTAAAAAATGTGGCTTTTTCTGTTGTTCTTGTTAGTGTCCTAGATGACAATGATTATGCCCCACTGTTTTTGTTTCCCAGCCTGAGCTGCACTGTCAGTGAAAATCTGCCTACCTTTTCTTTTGTGTGCACTGTTAATGCACTGGATTTTGATAAAGGCTCCTATGGCCACCTTACCTACTCCATCCAGTCTTCATGTTTGGCTCATCGTGAAGCTCCTAGAGACCATGACATGTTCTTCATTGATCCTTTGACAGGAGATATTCATACAAAGCAAATGTTCGACTACGAAAGTCAGAATAGGTACTGTCTCATAATCCAAGCAAAAGACAAAGGTGACTCGCTGGCCACCATTACAGTTCAGGTAGATATTGAGGGGAGAGATGAATTTGACCCAGTGTTTACACAAGATCAGTATTTCTTTAATCTCCCTGAGAAGAACGAAGCAGGCCAGTTGCTTGGCAGAGTGACAGCATCAGACAGCGATAGTGGACTGGACGGAGTTGTTCGTTACTCCCTGCTAAAAACTTCTCCATTCTTCTCTGTGAATCAAACCAGTGGTAGTATTTATTTGACTCAGACTGTTCACAGAAAGAAAAATGGCAGCAAAAGGAATGATGACACCATGGAATTGTTGGTAAGAGCTCATAGCCCCAAAACTGAGTCAAAGTTCACAGTATGCACCGTTTTGGTAAATGTTTCCAATTCTCCTGAGAGTTATCCCATAGTGTCAGCATACAGCCTGACCATTAGCTTTTCGGTCTCCTTGATAGTGTTCCTACTGCTTGCGGTCAGTCTTATTGCGCTTATTCTGAGACATAAGCGGAAAGAGCTGATGAACTCTTGTGTGAAAAAAGAAGCAGTATCCTCCTCAGCTACTGATATGAATTCAGCCAGCGAAGATAAGGATTGCCAGAAAATCCAAAGTACTGAGAGCAGTATGCTTCCCATGGGTGCCATAGCAGAATGGCTGAGCTTAGCAGGAATCGGAGAGGGGAAGGGTGATGGTGTCCTCTGCAGGCATTCAGACTCCAGTGGCCACGGTTCTGCTGAAGGAGAAACTGCAGAGGACGAGGAAATCAAAAGGATCAATGAGAATCCTTGCAGAAAGAGTCCCGGCTCGGCACTAAGCGAGCGCAGCTCACGGGTGCCAGATTCAGGGATCCCAAGAGAGTCTGATCAGCTCTCCCGTCAGTCTGGAGAAACGGATGTCGTGGCTACCACGCAAAGCATGGAGAGCATGCAGGCCATTAAAGGAGAAGGCGGACAAGAAGCCTGTGATGCAACCTATGCATGTAACAAAATGTTGTCTCAAACACTTAAGAAAATTGGAATAAAAGAGAAAGACATAATGATAGACCTCACAAGGGAATATGTCTCGATGTCAGATAGGCAGGACTCTGGGCATGATTCGCTTGCAACTCTTGGCACCTCTGATGAAGATCTTGGGAGTGGTTATAACTGGGATTATGTGCTCAGCTGGGAACCCAGATTCCAACCTCTTGCCTCAGTGTTTAATGATATTGCAAAACTGAAAGATGAAAACGTACACATTCATAGCTTCCCTAAGGAGAAGAAATCTCTTGTTTTCCCTCCTCCCTTGATAACATCAGTAGCTCAGCCTGGCATAAGGACAGTGCCACCACGAATGCCAAATATAATATCAGGGCAAGCATTTAAACAATACCCTTGTTCTCCCCTTATCCATAATGTTGGATACCCTCCATCAGCCATGACCCCCAGTTTTTCTCCTTCTCTCTCTTTACTTACCATGCAGACGCCTACTGCTTCACCAGTAATGTCTGATGGGAGAATGATAGAAACATGTCTTATTGATCCAAGCCATGAATTTGTGACAGAGGAAGAAATTCAAGTCTAGCTTATTAACTGACAGAATTTTATGGTAAAAAATATGGCTTAAAATGTATTTTGTTATTGTTTAACAAGCAAAATATGCCTGTCAGGGCTATATCACCAGTATTTGTTCTGTTTTCATGAGCTGAAAAAGTTAAAATATGAAATAGCCACAGACTTGGTAACTATCCATTTTGTTCTTCCCAGAATACACTGTGAGGCTATGAGGCTTCTCCTCTTTCAGCTCCCAACAACTGTGGTTTCCTATGTAAATCACACAGCCAGGTGCCTGATCACCAACTTGACTGATTTTACTGTTTTTCTCATAAAATATGTCAATAACAAATCAATGGTAGTAATTCTTTACTGTGGAAAAACTTTATTAGCATGCTAGTAGGTTCTGACTGCTTCTGTGGTGGTATTAGAAGAGGGTATAAGAGGGCTGTGTAAGTACGGCAGGTTTGCGGGTGGGCAAAGAATAAAGCAAGGATTGCTGTTGAGCTCTTTCTCGAGTGTTTGCCCAGATTTCCCACATCTCAGCCCCTGGGTCCCAACAAGCTGTTGGGCCTGGTGAAGTTTCATCATCTGCCATGGCTCCCCAGTGAGCTTTATTAGCTATCTTTGTGCTGTGGAATCCCACTTAGCAGTTTCTGTGCACCTTTTGTTTATCTCCTGGTGTGAAGCCAGAGAGTCATGATTATCTGAGTAATAACGGATCACCCTTGGAAAACAGAATAACCAGTGGTAAGAGAAAAGCAACCATCTTCTCTATTACTAGATCTAAAATAGATACCCGTTGTCTTTCTGTCCTATTACAGAAGCTGTCCTGGTCCCCAGGCAGCTGTAGGGATGGACAGTGTTACAGTTCTGAAGGGCTTGTATGCCTCCACCCTGGTCTTTGGTCCTGTGCTGGGCATATCTCTGCAAGACCAGATAATCTGGCCTTGTTTGTTGTATGTATCATACATATGGCATTTTGTGTATGTATGTATATCCAGACACATGCACATGCCTATACTGCTGTGTATGCTTGTATATTGTATAAGATCAATAAAATACACAGAAAACACATCTAGAGTGACTCTGGTTTCTCTTCAGTGCATATTTAAAAGTCTTTTGCATCATGTGTATTAAAACTGGGCTATAGGGAAGGGTCTAATTGGTGCCTGAGAATCTGTTACAAGTTGGATGTGTACAGAGGTAGATATTGTACAGGTCATAACAGATGGAGGAAAAGCATACAGTGCGGTTAGACTGAGTGATAATGTGCGATCAGCATCATGTGCGCAGTAGCTTTTGTCATTTCCTCAGTCATGCATGTCAAGATTTGCAGAGTGTGGGCTCATAACCTGTCTTTGAATAAGGCTACACCTGTACTGTACTATCATGCAAGAGGATCCATGCTGCTATGCAAGAGTGCTTCTTTTAAAGCTGGCATTTGTTCTTTGTACTGCTGTGGAGTATGAAATGAGACTTAGCTTAGGAATTCATTACGATAGACAAATCTTACTAAGAAAGGAGACAGGATGATAGGTTTTGTAGTCAGACAAAAACCTGTGCCAGGAAGAGGAAAGCAAAGGGGAAGAGTCATTCCCAGTTCATATCTGAATATGGAGTATCAGTTTAAGGCCAATATTTCAGAATTAATATTATTCTCCACCTGTTAACATTATGCTATCTTCAGCCTGCTTGGTTTTGACTTATATGTCTTAACTTGTAATTTCTAATAGAATGAGACATGTTCTTTGTGGTGTTCAGTTCAGTGCAGTTATAGTTTCAGGAGGCACATGTGGCACACAGAACTACCTTTTCTATACAGTCAACAACTTAGCTAATCTGATTTCAGTTTCAGGTGGTCATTGTCAAGTGGCAGCTATTGCTCTGAGGAGCAGTGAGCACATGCTGTCCTGATAGGGGTCATTTTTCCAATGGGTGATCGGTGTAAGAATAAATGCTTTACACAGCAAAACTGTGTTTCTCTTTCACATTGATGTATATGAAGTGGTAGCTAGGGCCTCATTTCATGTATAGAGTCTAGGCTAATGAATGAGTATCTCTTCACTAATATTGCTGTTGCAGATGGAATACTATTAGCATTAGAAATCATTCCATCGTCATATTTAGCACAAGATTTGGACCTCACCATGCTAATGTGTGCCCACTACCTATAGCTCTGCTTGAAAAGTGAGAAGACCCTGTTTCTGTTTGTGCCCTTTTTGCTCCTTCGAATGCAGCTTGTTTTCGATGCCTTTCTGAAAAGATTAGATATGACTTGCATCCTATTTATCAAGTGCATGAGAGAACCAATGCATACTTTGTGCTCCTCTTCAGTGTTACAGCAATCTTTTCCTTGTCTCTTATGTATTTGCTCATTCTGTATCAAATGCAAAAAAAACACTTAGCTGATATATTGTTGTTTCATGTATAGTCAAGCTTAAAAACGTGACCATTGAAACAAGTGTCTGCAATAAACAATGTGTAATTCTTTTAACCTTACTGTTTTTTTCCCTAAGTAAACAGTATCACTTCTATAATTTACCATGAGTTTAAAAGAGGCTGTGTTACTTTGCAATTCCGCACACCAGTTTTAGCACTTTGGAGAAGGTACAGAACTTGTTAGTGGAAAATCATATTAAGCTCAAAATGCATAAGCTATAAAATAAAAGACAGTTGTCTCTTCTGGAATTTTGGCTGCCTGCCTTCTGGATTTGCTTGTTGGCAACCTTGAAAACACTGGTGTAAATCACTACCAAATGGATATCAAAATTCCATCTACCAGTAGTAATCATTAAACTGATGTTCAAGCAGATTCCTGTGCAAAGAGGAAAAAACCTTCATATTTTTAGGGAATCCATCATTTACAGATTATAAATATATATATATACACACCTATTTTCTAAAATGATAGTAAAAACACTAGTTACCTACACAAGTCTGTATTTAGTTTGTATTTTATCTTCAGCTGAAGACAGGAATTGTTCCTAGAGCAGTTTTAGATAAAAATAGTTTTGATAAAAATGAACCCTTGTTGCTAAGTCCATTGCACTGCCGATTCCTACTATCATTTATATTTGGTTGCCATCACTTCTCTGTGCTGTATGTCACTTGTTTTCTTTAACTGACATGTAGCTTCCTGAAGAACTATGTTTAACTCTTCTGTTTGGGAGACGTATAAGCCTGAAAATGCTGCCCTGACAAAAAAATGTTCCTAGAACATCAGCTAGCACCAGACTCACGATTGTGCCCATATGGCTTTATACTTCTACAGCTTGTGGAGTCAAAGGCCAACTGGCAATCCAGTTGACCATCACAGGCAGGCAGGGCCACTGGGATTTTACCTCCCCCCAATGTGTGCTGACTACATTGCTCCTTGGAAACCACCCCTGGGAGTGAAGGGCACAGGGGAATCCTTGCAGAGAGGAAACTGACACCAGTTTGCTGAGCATGGAGGGTGGTGTTCCCTAAAATCCTGTGAAAACATTAAGTGGAATAGGAGGCAGTTACAACTTCGTAATTGAATATACTGTGGTGGGGCTTTATATTTAGAATCTGGCTTACTTTGCAAGTGAAATGGTTTTGCAGCTTTTAGTATCTGCCACATCAGAACCAACTCACTATGGCAGTATGTGGCTTAGTTCACTGTAAATTATGTGGTTGGGATAACTAAGGTGTTGCAGAATCAAACTGAGTATGCTTTTGGGTGTTGCATAGATGCTAGCTCTGCTAGCTGTTCACTAGCACATGTACAAAGCCTAATGTGTATTCAATCTGTGTATAGATTTGGATGTTCAGATCTCATTAAAAAGAGCTGAAGTCTGGCATCCAAATCCTCTTGGTAGCTTTGAAAATTCCACCATAAATACATACAACTTTTTTAAAATGTTGGAAAAAATGTGGATGCCTAAGCAAAAGAAAAGCAGCCTTACAGAAAGGAAAATTGAGGATCTAAAACTTTCTGGTTTAGACTTGCACTTTACATTGCTGCTAGGGCTATTCCTCATAAAACATCAGATGCTTTTCTTCTAAAACGTAATAGAAGAGCATCTGTAAGGAATAGAGAGAGGCATCAGGGTAGGCTAGAATTGTGAAATGGTTCTGTTTCTTGACGCATGTGAGTTACTTGAGCAGTGTAGAAAATATCAAATCCTTTAACTGGTGATAGTCACAAAAATAAAAATTGCTGCTCCATTACTGTATAAATACTTGACTGACCCAAACAAGTCCTGTGCCAGATGAAGCATTAGATGCCAAACCACTTGCCTGAAAATGCAGATATCATTGTAAAGGACTGAAGTGATCCACTGTGGTATTCAAAAATCAGTTGAAAATCTCATTACAATTAGAAAAGTCAAATTTCTTGAATATTATGTTCAAAACAAAGGATTGCCACACTGCGAACTACATTTAAAACTGTCAGCCATGTCCATGTCACCTTATCCACTTGAAAATAATCTCGCATTTAACACTTTTTTTAAAGCTTAGGGTATTTAACACAATCCTGGTCACCTTCCCTAAAACTGCATGTTAATTGCCTATGAAAAGCTCTCAGAAAATGGAAGTTGAGCTGTTGACTGTGAGAGCTCATCAGCCAACAGTAGCTTTTACATAAAGGTGACATTTGAGAATGGGTGGTGCTAGATGA
>VYZW01060568.1:0-14240 GCA_013401315.1 Balaeniceps rex
AAAGGTCTTTTCCAACCAAATGACTCTGTGATTCTATGATTCTATACCTGGGGGAAAGAGCTTTGAACCATCCCTTTCCAGTTTAAAGGCCTGAAGCCTACTGACTTCAGCCTTAAGGATGACTGTTTCCAAAATGCATGAAGTGCGTCTGCTTCTGTTCAGGCTATCCTCATCTCCTGTGGCTGAATGCAAGCAATCTCCAAACTAGAAACCATCCAGTTGCTCTATCATGGTACATTAGCTCTCCCTAAACAAAATATTAATGTAGGTGTATAACTTCTAGAATGAGGTGATCTGCAGCTAGTTAGCGTGGAGCATAAGTAAACGAGTTTGTACATGTCTGTCTAAATATGCTTCCCTAAATTCACTGAGAGTCCTAAGTTACTACTTCCCCTTTGTGTCTTTTGAAAATGAGATGAAGCTTCTAAGACACTTTGGTATTTTAGAAATTTTTACTCAGTTTTGTTGTTGTTTATATTAAAGCAATTTTTTTTTCTCCCATTCTTCCATGATTTGGGTTGGTTTGCTTTTGGGTTTTTTTTTTAAGGTAACATTTTATTGACTGTTAAAGTAAACAAGAAAAGAAGAAAACTCTACAACTAGGAATTTGTGATTTTTGTTAAATATTAATATTGATGCTATTTTGCAGGGTATTTATTTTGAGGATGTTGTGTTTTTCTTCAATGACAAAGAGGATACAAGTTCTTAAAAGGTGAAAAAAATAGAAGGTAGTATAAAATTAAATTGGCAATGGGAGAAAGTTTCTCTTGTGCTCTGTGGGTAACTGCTGCACTTTGCGGTGCAGTGTGTACTGCAGAAATATTTTGGTTTCTCAGATACACGTGGTTTTTAACAGCTGTATTCTGATGATTTTTGATAAATGTTTTAATTATATAAATTTAATGAAGATTTCTGAAAAAAAATCCTCCCCCCAAAAAAAATTCTTTGGATATGCTGTGCATAGATCTATTTGTGGTCCTTAAATGTGGTGATCAACATCTGTGGTGGAGAATCTGTACCTTCCTTCCAGACACTTCCCCAGGGGGTTCCTGCTGCAAAATTGATGAAATTATACAGAGATAAGACACTTCTAAATAGCCAATAGAAACTGTTCCTGCAGAGGCAAGAAAGGTCATGTAGGACAGTCTTTTGTATCTAAGATACTTAGGAAGTGTTTTTAATGCAGTTTAAAGTAGCCAGTTGCAATGGATCATGCATGTGCCAGAGTGCTCACATTAAGACCACGGGCCAGCTCGATTATAGGAGCAGAGCAGAGCAGTGGTTCAGGGTGTCTTGCCCAACCTAGCTGAGGATGTCATTGCAAGGATCTTTGTAACAGAAGCTCCCACTGACCACCTGGTTTAAGAGATTTGATCCTCTCTTCCCTGCAAGCACTAATCTATTCCAAGATCTCAAAAATAAATTAGTTTTTTAATAAAGGCTCTGCCTATTCATGTCTCTGTAACAGATTTCAGGTATACTACCATGTCGTGGTTTAGCCCCAGTCGGCAACTAAGCACCACACAGCCGCTCGCTCCCCCTCCCCCTCCCCGGTGGGATGGGGGAGAGAATCGGAAGGGCAAGAGTAAGAGAACCCACGGGTTGAGATAAGAACAGTTTAATAATTGAAATAAAATAATAATAATAATAATAGTAGTAATAATAATAATAATGATAATAATAATAATAATAATTGTAATGAAAAGGAGAACGAGAGAGACAAACAAAACCCAGGGAAAAGAAAACAAGTGATGCAACCGCTCACCACCCACCGACCGACACCCAGCCAGTCCCCGAGCAGCGATCGCTGCCCCCCGGCTAACTCCCCTCGGTTTATATACTGAGCATGATGTCATATGGTATGGAATAGCCCTTTGGTCAGTTTGGGTCAACTATCTTGGCTGTGCCCCCTCCCAACTTCTTGTGCACCTGGCGGAGCATGGGAAGCTGAAAAGGAAAGTCCTTGACTATTCTGAGCACTACTTAGCAACAACTAAAACATCAGTGTGTTATCAGCATTCTTCTTACACTAAATCCAAAACACAGCACTATGCCAGCTACTAGGAAGAAAAGTAACTCTAACCCAGCTGAAACCAGGACATACCATAATCTGAGCAATAGTCTGGGCAGAATCTTGAAAGAATTTAGGGGCTGATTGGGCATCTAACAATGGATTTTTAAATTTCAAGAGGATAGGGAATTGGAAACAGGGATGACTTGATTTTCCAAAATGAGAGCTGTGAAGCGTTAAGCACTTTTCAAAATTCACACAACCAGGTAAGAGCTGATCAATCTGTGAAAACCTGGTGCTAACTGCTGCTATTCCCCCACTGTAAGAGACACCTGTCTTTAGGTTGAATGGCCAGTTACAATATGACTCTGCAAACCAGCTAAGGTAAATACAAACCATTTAACGTAAGCTTGTGTCCTGGTTTCTCCTTTTCATTACAATTTTTATTACTACTACTATTATTATTATTTTATTCAATTATTAAAGTGTTCTTATCTCAACCCGTGGGTTTTCTTACTCTTGCCTTTCCAATTCTCTCCCCCATCCCACCAGGGAGGGGGAGGGGGAGCGAGCGGCTGTGTGGTGCTTGGTTGCCAACTGGGGCTAAACCACGACAGCTTGTGAGGCTGTCCTCTGCTCAATGAAAAAAACTTAAAATGAGATAACTCATTAGAAAGAGCAATGTTTGAAACTGGAGCTGATAATTACACGTCTTTTATCATTTCTTTCCAATTTTTCTTAGCTACTTCTTTCTTTAAAATTATTGCTGTTTCTGAAACATGTTAAAAATTAATATATAATTATTGGCATTATTTTTCATTGGGAAAAATGCCTTCTGCTAAATGCATGGCATAGAAAACCCTATGCTTGCTGCCCGATACTGTAACACACAGTAAACGATTATAAAATGTCCCATTGTATGACTGTTTCCTCTCTTCTCTGAACAGAGTTATTTTTAAAACTACACATTGATTTCCTTCTGTCCACTTTAAAACTACCCAGAAACAACCCCCTCTGTCCTGCAAGGACCCCTGTTTGTAAATGGTGGCTCAGTTTCACAGTTAAGTAAAAGTCTTCTATTGATCCCTGAAGGACCACTGATGAGTTCCTCAGGGACCTGAGGCCAGAATGGGAAGCACTGCTGTAACGAGCACCCTTTGAAAGAAATACTGTGTGAAACAAAAGAGAGAACCTAAAAAATGTCCTTAAATTTATATTTCCATCAAGATTTCAGATAAAGCACATGAGTCTCCTGGACTTTAATTACATTTTTGTCATTCAGTAATAGTTCACTTGGGATACTGCTGTAGGAAACCAAGAGAATAGAAAGCCACAATCACCTTGTTAGAATAGCTTCTGTGGAATCTTCCTCATTTTAGTCTAAAAAAATTTATTTTATTCCTCCACTGAGAAGATGTCATTGTGGGAAGAGGTCCAAAACCACCTGGACTCTCAGCTTAAGTGTATTCTCATTCTAAAATATAACCTTCCTTGGCTGCTTCTTCCCGCTTTAGTTCTGGTGAAGATGTTGGGATGTTTTCTAAAGTAACAGAGATAGAGCTTGTCATGGAGGTCTAATGCATTTTATACTAGGGCTACTGCAGGACCAGAATTAGAAGCCACATATGTTTCTGTGAATCCTTTTTTGCCTGCCTTAACAGATAAGCCAGAGCTGCATAGCAAAGACTGAAAGTAAATATGGCACAGGGGAAAGACACATGAAGGAGATCGAATTCAGGAGACTTAAATATTCCACAAGTGTTAAATTTACTAAAAGTGTGGTGTTTTTTTCTTTAATGTGAAGAAATTGTACAAGTAGTATTGTCTAAAACAAGGTGTTGCAATTGCAAAAGTGCTTTCATACAAGGTTGGATGTGTCTGTATTTGTTTTTAAATGGACTGAGAATATCTGCCATCATGTCTCCTTTTCCTGAGTTTTGTCAGTCATGCTGTGAAACACATCAATGACAAAGGTGGTTTGTTTGGAAATAAAGAACTACAGATATTTTTTTTTTTCATCTTCACAACACTAGGTATATGATTTCACATAGATTAAAAATAATTTCTCCAGATGTTTCTTGTAAAATGAAATGATAGAGAGAATTATCACACAAAATGTTTCCTTCCAGAAGCCTTGAAAAAAAGATCACAGTTTTCATTTACAGTAATTCTTGTGTACATACATTGGCTGTATTTACGTTCCAGACTGAATTGAAAAATCAACCCAAACATTTCCAAAATAGTCTGTTCAGTATGGCTCTTGCCATGGCAAGGTGCAATATTGTTTAAAAAACCCAATGATGTTACATGGATTCTAATACTTTACCACCATATAGGCAATGTAGACATCACTGTTAAGTTTGTGACCTTGAAAGAAGGATAATATCTAAAGATTAACCAAGATCAATAAGAGAGTTATATGGACAGAATCCAGAGAAATGTCACTTCTCTTTTATGATTGTCAGAGAATGCTTGAAGTAATTTTAACAAATATAAGTCCTTATAAGCAATTTCTTCTGCTGGGAAATACAAAATGTTTTTTGCATGTTGACTTAAGTAATAGCATTTTAGCTCTGGTTATGAGTTTCAGTGTATTTAGGCTACAGTAATTTATGTCCCTGCATGTTCTAACTTACAGGAGGTGTCTAAGTATATTGCTAAACTTGGTGGTTCAATGTTTTCACCTTTCAGGGGGGTGGAAACGAGCATATCTCAACACAGTCTGAAACTCCTATGGCACAAGTCCTCACCAGCTGTAAAGTGTTGTGGCTCCAAATTCATGGAATCACAGAATGGTTGAGGTTGGACAGGACCTCCAGAGGTCATCTGGTCCACCCCACCCTGCTCAAGCAGGGCCACCTAGAGCCAGTTGCCCAGGACTGTGTTCAGATGGCTTTTGAATATCTGCAGTTCACTGTATTTGGAGAAGGGATTGGGAAACAGTGAGGAGAGAAAAGGATTTGTTCCTATTTATAAGGGTCTTGGAAAATTTACATATCACACTTCCTGTAACTATGGTAAGTGAAAGCAAGAGAGCATGAAGCTGACAGTCATATGCCTATATGACTGTTAAAAAGCTAACATATTTACATAAAATTTTAAATACGCAGACTTACAGGTTGTGGTAGTAAAATGAGTGAGTAGTGACAAAATGAGTGGCAAAATGGGATACCTTTAACAAATTATAAGTCCCTTCTAAGTCTACTGAAGTTGACTGCAGCAGTTTTGGTGATAACATGTCCTGAGCCTAACCAAAGCAGCAGAATGAGGCAGAAATCCCTCTTCAAAAATCCCTTTTTATTCTTTTAAATGCTACTACCAGCAGCAGCATTAGGGACATCTTTGTATTTAGACAGAGCCCAGACCTTTTCTGGAACTGATGATGTTCAGAGATGCCTGGATGGTTGCTGCTGCATCTGCCCCTGACTGGTGGAAGTGCTCTGCTGGGAAAAATCCTCCCTAGAAATTCAGCAAGATTCAGGTTGGAAGGGAAATCTGGAGGTCGCCTTTGCTATTAGCCCTTGCTAATTGTCTCATGTGTAGTAGGCTTCCTACTATTACTCTGTTTTTACCTGTGAGTTGTCCCTTTGCCAGTGAGGCCTGATTTAAGAAGCTGTCAGGCTTGGAGGCTCCCACCAGTGCAGCTGCACTGGGGACCCGATGCTGCAGTGGGGGATGAGGAGTAAAATAGTAGAAACCCTTAGAAAAAAGTAATGGCTTTTGCTAATGCTTAACAGATCTTTTCTGTTCAAAGCAGAATGGAAAACAAACTCTAGAGGAATGCCTGTTGCAAACTACGGAACTGTCTACAAAGACATAATATTTTGTAAGTACAAACAATTTAACTTCTCACATTTCCAATAGTTAAATGGTGATACAATCTACTTTGTAGGTGTCTGCTTTGCTTGTTTGTTTTTAAACAGTCCTTACTTTTTGGTGAAAGACTCTTCTGTATCAAAGTAATCAGTTTTGTCATGTCATTAGAATACAATAGGTATGGTATTTTTTTTTTGTAAATTCTGAAACATATATCTGTGTCATGCCAGTGGATAGCATGCTTGAAGATAATAGCAAATGAATGATCACAAAGAATTTTGTTCAACCTAGTTTAAAGGATGTGTCACTGAATTGAAGGGTGCAGCATATCTAGATGGCAAACAATTGTGAGACAGGTAAAGGCATGTGAAGGCAGAAGGTGGCTCTAAAGAAACATACGTGTGAGTGACTTTCTGATAGGTCTGCTCTAAAATTTGCCTAGCATCAGGTTATTTTTAAATCTAAAATTGATCAAACTTCAGTCTATATTTGTTTGTATCTTTTGAGTGTGTCTAATTTAAAAAGGCAACGGTTAAAAAAAGTCCAGAAATTTGAGGAAAAATAAGAGAAAAGTAAAACAGTTTTGGCCTAACCATGTAGAAGAAAATCAAGATTTCTATTTTTCTCTCCCCCCAAAAATAAAGAAAAAAATGGTGAAAACACCTCTAAAAGCAATTATGTGTATTGGGTACCATATTGCAGGAATGTAGAAGAATATTGTCATTAGGATGGCAAATGGTTGCAGCTGTTATAACTGTGAGGAAAGAAAAATTAGGCCTGTAGTCTTTGTGAAGGGGGCGATTTAGAGGAGCCATGATGGAGGCGTTTACTGTTCTGGGGAAGGTACAGTGGATGCAGATGCAACAAAACTGCTGGAGAGTATATGAGTTTTAAATATGTCATTTCCTTACAGAGAAAATTACTGATGTGTGAAGCAGAAAATATGTGAAAGTTTTGGAACCTTGAATATGTCAAATGCAGTTTCACACATAGGAAGGAATTTGCATGCATGGGATCCCTAGGTTAGCATGGGCTCCAAAGTTGTGTTGGACTGCATGAGATATGAAAGTGTCCTTTGACTGTTGTTCCTCCAGCCCAGATCTTTGACTAACACTGTCATGACTTCTACTTCTTTCATGTTTAGAAGGATGTCTTAATCCACATAGTACAGACACATGACCTGTTAAAATTCTTTGATCTCTTTCAAACCAGTTGAACAGTAGGATGCTCTAAAGTGTGCTGTCCATCACTTCTGGCTAGTACCTATAGGTTATAGGTTGGCCACTGTCTGACTCAACTGAGGCTGGTTACTTAGCTGAAGAATTTATGATATAAATCTTGGAGTCTCAAGTTCAATCTCGCTACATCAAAACAATTGGAGATAACAATGCCAATATTGCACATCACAATGACGTTTTAGGTCCTATGAACTGTGGAGATTTCACCTGCTATGTCTGGCTTCCATCCAGGATCAAATGGTTCACTCCACTGAGAAGCAAAATAGCAGCTGCTTACAGCATCTCAGGTGAAGCCAACATCCTAGACTTGACACAAGCTTGATTTGCATCAAGTTTAGTAGTACTTAGAGTTGGTTGTTTACTGTTAATAAGCAGAGGGCAGCTCTCCATTCAAATCAGTTTGGACCTGTCCTTGCTTTTGGCATTGCCCACAGTAACATTTTGTCTTACCTGATGGAGGTTGCAAGACAGAGAGACCAGCACTAAACCAGTCTGTTTTCCTTTGTCTAGCAGGAATGATTAAAACAAACAAAACTATGAGTACTTACATTTTCAAAGCTCTGTAAGGACTGTTTTTCTGTTCTGTCTTAGCATTTCATAGAGCTATAGGAGCTGGTGAGAAATTTGAACTTTGACATCAACAATATGCAGATGTGATTTTCTCTGCTTATCCTTCACAGTGTAGGAAAACATTATTGTTGCCAACCTCACCCAGGTACTGCCTCATATTTGTTAGCAGATGAAGAACAGCTAGTTGAAATCAAACCACACAAGGCTGAGCTGCTGCTGGTTGGCAGAAGTGCACAAATAGTACCCTTGGCCACATTAAAAAGCAAGAACTGAAGAAATAGTATTGCTGTTCTGGTGGCATATTCAGTTTGGCTTAGAACCGGCAATATTAGTATCTGGTGAGAACTACCATGTCTTTGAAATTTGTAGAATGGCAGAGTAAAATTTAAGTGCTTAAATATTTCCTGTAAAGTTCTAAACTTCTGGAAGCCATCCAAAGCAATCTTACCCTTTGGGGTTTGTTCATCACTAGTACCATTCATGTCTTTCTTCTTGAACAGCAGCTTTTACTGCTATCTAGGATGGACGTTGTCGTGGTTTAGCCCCAGTCGGCAACCAAGCACCACGCAGCCGCTCGCTCCCCCTCCCCCTCCCCGGTGGGATGGGGGAGAGAATCGGAAGGGCAAGAGTAAGAAAACCCACGGGTTGAGATAAGAACAGTTTAATAATTGAAATAAAAATAATAATAATAATAATAATAGTAATAATAATAATAACAATAGTAATTGTAATGAAAAGGAGAACGAGAGAGACAAACAAAACCCAGGGAAAAGAAAACAAGTGATGCAACCGCTCACCACCCGCCGACCGACACGCAGCCAGTCCCCGAGCGGCGATTGCTCCCCCCGGCCAACTCCCCGCAGTTTATATACTGAGCATGACGTCATATGGTATGGAATAGCCCCTTCATCAGTTTGGATCAACTATCCTGGCTGTGCCCCCTCCCAGTTCCCTGTGCACCTGGCAGAGCATGGGAAGCTGAAAAAGAAAGTCCTTGACTGGTGTAAGCTCTACTTAGCAACAACCAAAACATCAGTGTGTTATCAGCATTCTTCTTACACTAAATCCAAAACACAGCACTATGCTAGCTACTAGGAAGAAAATTAACTCTCTCCCAGCTGAAACCAGGACAGATGTATATAGTATCATGTTTCACAGAAAGAAAAGTATAAAAAAAGTGTTCATCTTTTGGTCAACTTACAAACCGCCAGCACTGCATTTTAGCTGGGGAAAGAAAAGTTAAAAAAATGGTACTAGATGGGACATTTTCTACTATGGAAATTTATTGAGGTTTACTTTGTAAAAGTGGATATCATGTATAAATAAAAGTTACCAATTCCTGAACACCAGCAGGAATATTCTTAAAAGCAAAAGTAGCTGAGTTCAAGTACCTGGAATTGACAGAATATATAGCTCTAAGTGCCATTTCTAATAACTGAATGGAAATAAAGCAGTGACACAAGCATTCTCCTATTCAGTCAAGGAGAAAATGCCCTTTTACTTAAAATGGAGTGATATCAAGTTAGAAAGTATTGTCTTATACGTATCTAAATTTCTTTGTGCACATGACTAATTCTACTGATGCTTAATCTTACTGAGATAAATCATTGCAGAAAAATTATTCTTGGTTTATGTAGATATTATAGGACTTGTTTGCACGATCATTCTGTACAGAAAAGGTAATGGGTTATCAACTCTATTTTAAAAAATCCAGTAAGAGAAGGGGTAGTAAAAGAGATGAAAGGCAATAAAATTCACACATTTAAAAGTGTACGTGAAAGGGCAGTCTACCCACTGATTTCAGACAGTGAGACCAAGGGAGCAGAATTCTGGGATTGCACATGCGGAACTTCAAAAAACATTGCCAAATCATAAAATCATAATATAAATTTTAATCATAAAACAATATAAATATTCATCATAAAATAAAAAAGGGAATTAAATCTGTTGGTTTTCTGACCTTTTTTTGAATCATTAGAATGTAACTGAACAGTTTTAAGCTTCTTTCCATGGCCTGGTAATCTTTAAAAATGAAAAGCCATTCTGACTCTGTAGTCAGAACTGAAGTTTCACAATACATATGTGTTACAGCTTAGCCATAACACGTGTACCACAGGATAAACTCATGAATTGGTGACAAGAGTTATGAAACATGGTCTTTAATGTCCCCAGTCTTATTTACTCTCAGACTCCTTCCGTCCATCCTCTTTCATTCTCTGATCCCAAGCAGATGTGAAGTAGCCCCCCTACTCATGAGTAGAAAGCAGAATAAAGAAGAGGGGAAAAGTCTTAAAAATATGTTTTTATACACAGATTTTCACTGTAAACTGCGTTTAAAACCAATAGAGAAAAAACATCAAGGCTGTACCACCTGTTATCAGCTACTCGCATGCTGGAGCACGGGAAAAGTGTAAGAAGGAAGGAGTGGCAGAAAGGAGCTGTTGTGGACTTACCACAGACCCCATTCCCCATCCCCTGCTCTTCTTGGGTTGGGGGAGGTAGAGGAGTGGGGAACGAAGGACTGAAGTTGAGCCTGGGCAAGGGCAGGAAGGTGTTGTTTTAATTTTTTGTCTGTTTCTCAATACCCAAATCTATTCTAATTGGTAATAAATTAAGTCAATTTTCCTCAAGTTGAGTCTGTTTTGCCCATGATGGAAACTGGTAAGTGACCTCCCTTGTCTTTACCTTGCCCCATGAGCTTTTCTGTCTTATTTTCTCCCCCTGTCCTGTTGAGGAGTGTGAATAAGGGGGTGGCTGGGTGGGCAACTGGCACCTGGCCAAGGTCAGCCCACCACAATACTATTTATTGTGGAAAGATTTTGCGGGCATGAAAGACAAAGACTTTATAAGGAGCCTACGATATTAAGAAAAAAATGTTCAAGGTAATAAATATCCTTTAGAATAAAAAGATTTTCTCCTATCAAAAAGCCACCTGTCTGCTTTCCTAAATAATGTACACTTCCAGTCTCCTACTAAGGCAGAATACATCTTAAAGATCTTTGGTATATTTTTCACTGAGCAGTTATTCTTTATTCCAGACCTCAAATACCAGTAGGATTAAACAGGATACATGCTTAATAAGAATCACAAAGTTCAGGTGGAACAGATGTATTTAGTTATATACATGAATTATCTTGCTTACAAAATGTAGCACATTTTCAAACACATTGTCTGCCTGAAGTTTCCTGTATTTGCAGTGAGGAATATACTATAATATATATGAGCTTTCTAACCAGAGCTGCTATGCGAGAACAATGAATAAAAGACTGTGCACACAAAAATAGAGATGGTGGGATTCTGATAACTTGTGAGCTTCCATCTGTGTTTAATACTGGTGCGGTTTACCCAAGGGGAAAAGAAAGTGACATCTAATATGGGGTGAAAGAGTACGTTTAGTTCAGTGAAGATTGTCTCAATATTTTTCAGTTTCTGAGTTACATTTCTCATTAGAATGAACGTCTCCTTAATGTGAAGATGTTCCAGAGATAAAACGTAGAATCCAGTTCCACTGAGTTACTGTTACCAGTATCTCATTCTTTCTAATGTATGTACGTATAAATTTTGCTTGCAATCTAAAATGACAATCTGGAGAGTGAACAACTAAACTAGCTTAATCTTTATGCATATACTTAATAACATATTTGCATCATTTATTTGGAAAAAAGGTTAATAAGAAAGTTTTTCTCAGTCAGTAACCTGTTACCTGTGAAGAAGATGCCTGATATTATGCATCTCTGAAATTTACTAGCTGAAGACACAAAAACTTTCAGTGGCTGAAAACTAGGCAGCTAAGTTGAAACTAATAGTAAGACTTAAAATGTTTACAGTTATAGTGATCAACCACTGGAACAGATTAGGAAGAGATGTGATAATTTCTCTTTGACACAGAGGCTTTAAATTGAGAGTGAGTGTCTGTCTGAAACATAGAGTATAATTCAGCCATGAGCTGAACTTTACACAGGAATGGCAGAAATAAGTGGCATTGCTTCTGTTGCATGTCAGACCACATTCCCAAAATGGTTGCTTCCGGTTTAAACATCTCTGAGTTTCTGTGTGTCTGTCTTGCCCACATCTGAAGAGATGGAATAATACTGTGTGGTCAAGAAAGAAAATTCTCGTAGACATAGCTATCAGAAAAATGATGTTAAATATTAAATTGTAGGAAATCAGCAAGCTCAAACACCACTCAAAGTTTTAAAGACATATAAGAGAAGAATGGTTGAGCTACTAATATGATTTTACATGTAATTTAACTTTATGTTGTTTGCAAGAAGGTTGACTTGTATTTATAAAATGTACTTGAAGATGTCTGAAAGTTGTCCAAATAAATATGGACAATCAGCTGTCAGGAAAAAAAGAGAGATCAGAAGTCTTATCTTACGTTAAAGTCTTATCTTAAGTTAATTTACTTGCATATATTTCATGATTGCAATTTTTGTGTTTTTCTGTGTGGATAGAATAGCATGAAGTAATTTTGCACCAGTTTTAGACAACTCCATGAATGCTGTGTTTTAATAGTCTCAAATTTATGGAGAGGTGCATATGCTATGTGTTTTATTCTAATCATACCCTGAAGAATCAGATGATAGTCCTTAGTTAGAAGTGAAATACCAGGCTAGATGTACTGTTCTTGTGTTTGCTATGCCAAAATTATGTGTTTCTATGGCAACAGAGTTAATCTATACTGTTTCAATTGGATGAACCCTGATAAATTTGGCTACCTAAAGTAATCTCAGCTGTAGTCCTCGTGACATTAGATTGCATAAAATAAATCGTCTGAGTCTGGTCTTTGTCACTGTTTAACCAAGATGCATTAAAGAATTTCAGTAAGGTAACACAGTAGTCCCTATTCAGTACTATATTGTGATGCACAAAAACTGCCTTCTCTAGATCATGTTTTCTTAGCTACTGAAGTAACGGTCTAACCAATCTGACTTCCTACCTTTCATCTGATCACCTGCAACGGATACAATCTCTAAAAATCTCTAAAAATTAAAATTTTACTTGAACCACTTTGCCACACAGCCTTGCAGAAGTTCAGGTAGGAAGACACCCTTACAAGATTTCTAAACTTGGCTCCCACCACCCTGACTTGTTTTTTTTCTAAAAAACAGGATCTTGTATCCAGCTCTCATAGATACCCAGATTCATCAAAGGCTTCAACTCAACCTTGTCTAGAGTGACAGCAATGCAGATGCATTGCAGTTTCACCTTTTAGGAATATATGGTTTTGAACCAAATAAAGACCCCCCCATAGATTTTTATGTGTAAAAGAAAACAGAAAAAAAAATCTCCTTTTTAGTGCAAGGAAATGCAGATCTCAGTTAAGGAACCACTGCATATCATGCGTGTCTGCTCTTTCTATTCTTTGGCCTTAGGCTGTGGCTTCTTAAGGAGTCAGTGAATTGTTCCCTGTGGCATTTCCCTGGCAGTGGAAGCCTTTTTTCCTGTGAAGTTTCCTTCTTCAGATGAACTTGCAATTAGTAAAGACATCTCTGCTCCTGTAGTTATCTCTCTTTCCAGACCTGCTCTTGGCCTTCTTCCTCAAAACATGGCTTAAAAGGGAACTTACATAGTTTTCAAGTTTCTTTGTCAAATGACCCTGGATGAGTGGCATCAGTTTATTATATTTTCTTTGTAGGTGATTTGTTACTTCACTTTCCCTTTAATTCTTCAGATCTGGAAGTGTAAAGCAGCAAACACGACCTCTTTTGTTCACAGCTTGTGCCACTTGGTTGAGGAATCATGAAAATTTAGGGACATCATCTCTGTGATAGGCATAAGATTTGTTTTTCATCCCTACTGGATTCTAGCGCACTGTGGAGAAAAAGGACAGCAGACAGGGTAAAAAAGGCCTGATGTCCAAAATTAAGTTCATACTCTAACTCAAATACCGGCAAAGTCCTAACCAAACTTCATGCACAGCATAGAAGAAAGAGGCCTTGAAATCTAATATTCGTAGATACAAGCAACCAAAGTACTCCTTAGACCTCATTTTAAAACTGCAGTTCAATCAACATACTCCAGATGGCACACAACGATGATAAAATTATGCATGTGCTACTTTGAGGGATGGAATATGCAAACAGAAGTAGCTTGTTAACACAAAGCCCCTGGAAGCTGCTGTCAGGACTCACAGTCATCTGTACACTCAGAAAACAAACAAAACTTTTGACTCTTTAAAAGACAGTGGGTTTTTTTTTGGGGGGGGACCCAAAACCCTGTGCTAGTCTCAATTATAATGCAGGAAACACAAATGTTTGAAGAATTACCATACTTTATATACTAATAAATATTGAATGGCAGATGTTTTCCAAGCAGATAGATGATTACTTTGGCCCTAAGTTACAAAGAAATACAAGATATATGAATTTGTAAGGGAGAATATTACTTGAACATAATTAGAAAGGATATACAAATAACTTGTTATATTAAAGACATGTTGCACTACCTTTTTCTCCTTCTGAGTAAATATTTTTTCTGTGATTAGTCCTAATTAAAATGGGTACTGCAAACTTCAAAGGGCAACCATATCCGAACATTCATGTGCTTAAATTTCAAGAATAATTCCATGAGACATCATACATGCCTGTATATACGACACA
>VYZW01060570.1:9693-20469 GCA_013401315.1 Balaeniceps rex
TTTCATTTGTTTCTTTTTTAAAGGACTCTTCTGCTAATCTCCTGCTCCATTTAAATGCTTATAGCAAAAAATCTTGGTTAGAAACCCCAGTAACTAGAAATGTGTGCAGAGTATCGTACATTTGTCTGTACTCACAGAAGCACAGACAAGAGCTCTCTTCTGCCCACTTCAGGCTGCAAGGTGAAGATACTTGAATGTGTAAAACAATTATTTTGCTGTTTATTTTTAAAATGTGACATCCTCTTCTCGTCATTTTTTAAATTGTTTTCTTCCATCTCCACAATGATTTTCAACACGATAAGTCTAAAATCCTAATAGAAAAAGGTAGATGGAGTAATTCTCTGCCGTTAGAACTACTTGACAAGGTCAGTTACAAACACGTATTTGTATTCTTAATACCATTTACACAAAAGACAAATCAAGAGAATGTCCTACTATGTTTCCAGTTAACAGGTATATATATTTGAAAGAATTATTCTGAAGTGATTCGAGCCAATGAAAGATTCCTTGCATTAGACATCAGAGGCTGAATTTCACTACAGAAGAAAAGACTATTGGCTGTACTGGTTACATCACTCTAAGTTAACATTCTTAACAGTGAGGATGTTAAGTCTTCAGGTTTTGAACTGGTTACATTTAAGTATGCTCAGACCCTAGTCACTTAAAGCAGACCATAAGCATCTCTAACATGTTCCAGCAATAAGAAAAATGGTGATTAATAAAAAAAGTTTCAAAAGCCCAAGAATGTAATCTGCTTTGTTAAACACATGCTTCACTCCAATTTTTATTAAAGGCTTTTAGTTAAAAGCTGTTATAAAGTAATGCAACCAGGTAAGTAAATTTCAGTTTATTCGTCAAAGTCATTAGAATTTGTAAGTTAAATCCAAATCCACATTCTCTTTGAATAGGATTTTGAAAGTGCTTTTTTGACAATACTGAATTATCAAACTGTACTTTAGATTACAAACTTACACAATCCTCAACATTGACTAAGGGGAGAGGGAATAATAAAAATCATTTGTTTGCCATATATCGGCTGTCACAGAACCACAGCAGTTATACAGCCATGCAAACCTGCAATGATTAACTGCTTCATACTACATACCACATGTGTAGTAACTAAGACCTACACGTAACACGAGCATAAAGGTTTCCCTGACATACTTTCCCTGAAATGCTAAGAAATTTAAAAAAAAAAAAAACACACCAAAAAAAGCACTCCCCCAAGTAAATAATTCTGACATAGTATAACTATTCTGACAGCTGACAGCTTCCCTGGAACCTCTCGTGTTCTTCTGTAAAGCAACACTACACTTGCAAAACAGACCTAAACTTAAGTATGCTTCNAGCACTCCCCCAAGTAAATAATTCTGACATAGTATAACTATTCTGACAGCTGACAGCTTCCCTGGAACCTCTCGTGTTCTTCTGTAAAGCAACACTACACTTGCAAAACAGACCTAAACTTAAGTATGCTTCTGGTTAAACTATTAGGTACTCAAACATAGCAAAAACATATCCCAAGAAGCAGTAATTAGAACTTTTCAATTACAGAAAGCAATTAAAAAAAAAACTCCCCCTTAAAAGGTACTGTAGCAAATTTTAGCAAAAACCATGCCATGTCACTGTTCTACAGGAAAAAAAAGAGGGTGCACCAGTCATAAGATCTGTTCTTTTCTAAAAGCCTTTGGAATGCCTCTTCCGGACACTCCAACTCCTGCTGATGCAGAAGGGAAGATTTCTCTCTCCAGCCATATCCTTTTCCTTCAAGAAAACAGATGTGAGATCTCCGATACTTCCAATGGTCCTTACCTATGACTATGTCACTGTAGGAGAATGTCAGTAGATTACGATAAATCTGAACTAACACCTGCAGAGAAAGAAAGTGGCCTACTGATGCAAAAAACCCAAACTTTTAAAGAAGGACCTGGATGTAACCAACTCCTGTTGCCTGCATTTGTACATAGACCAAAGCAATCTAGAAGAATGTCATTAGGCATTGCTTAACTCAGAATTCAAAGGAAGAGTTCACAGTTCTGGTTTACAAGTTTCATAAAGACAGCAAAAATGACAGGATTTTGGTTAACCTGACACTACCATAGAAACTGGGGAACCCTGCCCCAATTTACACTTTCATACAGGAAGGCACATTGGAGCAGCTTTTCTACTGACTTTTAGTCATATGCAATTGATGCAGAGCTAGAAAGCCAGGGTTTTTTTTTAATTAAGGTGAACGTTACACTGTGCAGAAGCAGGCAAGAGCAATACTAACCTAGCTTAAAAGATATGACATTTTTATCAGTAACTTCACTCCTTCTCTTCAGTCTTTATGAAGAGAGTCTTTTTAACCAAGTTAAAAGTAACTTCCAAGAATCACTTAAGCATCGTTTGCAGGAAGCACTTTTTTTTGGTTTTGTCTATTACTGTCTATTCCCTCTCCAAGCCTTTTCACTTCATTATCTGCATTTCACCCAACTAAATTCTAGGATGAACTTGGGGTTTTGGGGAAGGATTTGGGTTGTGGGTTTTTTAAGCTAACAATGAGTGTTTGCTCTAAGTGCATAAATAGTAGCCATTTCCAATTAATAAACATGGCTTAATTCATGATTTTTTGATTATGGTACCTCAATTTTCAAATCTAGTGTTCTAATGGCATACAAATGCTGAAGCATGAAGAAACTGAATGCAACACCAACTTCCTGCCATAGATCCTTACCCCTGACTTCTTTGCATCCAAAGACCAGAAGTCTCTTTCCCCACACACATTCTTTTAAGAGAAAAAACAGGAAAGTGGGTAGAAGTTCCAACTTATCAAAATTTCCAGCTTCATATGGAAACATAAGAAGGGAGATGAAAAGCAATGGAACTAGCAGACATTCCTCCTTCTTCCAAGGGTTCCACAGACTCAGGAAAAGGGGCTGGCTCTGAACTCTGTCAGTATTCCCATGATTTAAGAAGCACTTGTAGACAGGTGATTATTTAAACTTTATTGCCAACCCTTTAACAAAAACACACAGGCTGACTTACAATGTTTTATTCACTGCTGTTTAGCAACAAATGTAAATTATTTTTCCAACAAAAATAATCCATATCTTTTTGGTAACAAGGTGTCCCATGTCAAAAGATTAAATCAGTCCCGGGTATGTAAAACTGCTTTCACGTTTTCAAGTATAATTATGTACTGAAGGAGTTATTCTACAGTATCACTGGAAAAAGACAACTGATAGTGGTAAGTTACTCAAGCTAGAAGCATTTATAGGATCAGATCTTTAAAATATAGCTCAAAATACCCACCTAAGAAGTCACAAAAGGATTCTAAACCCAGAGTTTCACAAGCAACAAGAGCTGTAAGTATTTCTAGTTGCCCCATTTGAAAGCATCTTTGTCAAGAGTCCAGATAAACTGTGCTTTTACAACTGTAAAATTTTTCTCAAAATGCAACATTTCTTTAATCTTTATTAATATTAAAATCAATGAGAAGTACTAATTCAGTTTATACCCTGACGAACATGGACTCAGATAAGGCAGCATACAAAATTAAAACAAACAAAAAAACACACAACAGCTCAAGTTAATGAAGCATTATCACAGCGCACCAATAATGTTTGCTTCTATTTCACAAAGGGATTAAACCAGAATATGAATTTTAAGGGGAGACTCTTACTACTATGAAGGCCATATTGTCTTTCACATGTACCATATATAACCCAGCCACCTGCAGTCAGTGACAGTATCACCTAGTAGGCCGGTGGTTAATCTGGGGTTTCTTTAAAGCAAAATATCCTGATGGTTTTCTAAATGACACAGGTGCCATGTGAAAATACAATGGAAATATGAAAAGCTCTTTTTACAGTTTCACCCAAACATTGAAGAGTTCCCATTAAAATGATCAGATAGTGTTAAGCCCTCTTCTCTCTTTGATGTACAGTTTAAACATTTATAGATCTGGAAGCAGAGCTAGATCATCCTAGTTAAACTGGGATGAGAACTGGTATTGTTCCAAAAATAAGACAGCTACAAATAAAAACAAGTAAATAAACGCTTCCACTGAGTTGTAACGTTTTGCCACAACATAAAGATAAATGACATAAATAGGTCTTTTGAGGTCTTGAATTCACACAGTCTGCTCAGCAAAACACACATTAAGAGGACCCACAGAGACTGGCAGACACGTATAACTTGAGCAGTAACCGTAAGGATTTCCCACCCTGCTGTGCCCCCTCCTCTTGAGGCAGAGTACGCATATCGTGAGGGGTGACAGCAGCTCATTATAGAGGGGAAACGGCTCTTCACCTCCTCCCTCCCCAGTTTCACCGAAAAAAGGTGAACTCAAACGTAACAATATCCTTCTCTGCTTTCATCCCGTCGACAACCAAGCAAGGGCCGGCCGTAGAACTGCCTCCCTGACTCCCAGTCACTAAAGCCTCTCGCAATCCACTCAACGTTGACACAGGTCAGGACTCAGCCCTCAGTCACCCTCACCCGAAAGGCCGCAGACAGGAATAAACAAGGTTATTCGCTTGATATCGGACACCAGCCACACTCCCCCTCTCCTTCCCCTCCGCCCCATACCTCCACAAGCTCACCAAAGTACCGACCCTCCCTCCCCCTGCCAGGTACGGGCCAAGAGGCCCTCAGCCCTGTCCAGATATGAGCCAGGGTAGGAGACGGCAGAGAAACACAGCAATCCTCCAGTCACCAAATGGGGTCATCGAAAGGGGAGAAGCAACAGCCGCCCC
Source organism: Balaeniceps rex (assembly GCA_013401315.1). Lineage (NCBI taxonomy): Eukaryota > Metazoa > Chordata > Aves > Pelecaniformes > Balaenicipitidae > Balaeniceps > Balaeniceps rex. Next base: position 14,433 of record VYZW01060570.1, read on the forward strand.
CCCCCCTCCAGTAAGGCCCGGCGGGTGCGACGAGTTGAAGTGCCGGAAAGGCGAGACCGAGACCTTACTACAGCTCCCTTCGCCATTTTAGCCCCCACGCCCATTCCCCCCCTCCCCGCCCCTCTGTGACAGGGGCAGCTCGCACTCGTCCAGAGCCCACCCCCCTGCCCTCACCGCCCCCGCTTCCCCACGGCCCAACGGCGACGAAGAAGAGCGAGGAAAACGGCAGCCGTTTTTCTCCTCAGGCCGGTCGGGCTCTGCCGGGCCAGACCGCAAAGGGAAACGGTTGCGGCACAGCCTGTTTGTTTCCTTACCGTGGCTCGCAGCCTCACAGCTGCTGCCGCCTCCTTCTCCTTCCTCCCACCTTTTTCTTCTTCTTTTTCTCCTCCTCGCCGCCGCGGCGGCTCCTCACCCCTCCGCGCCGCGCTCCGCCGCCTCCGCCGCGCAGAATGATGCCATCTCACAGCGGCATCGGCGGCTCCTGCACAACAACCCCCCTCCCGCCGCGGCCGCCCCTCCTGCTGCTGCTGCTGCTGTTGCTGCTGCTGTTGCTGCTGTTGCTGCTGCTGCTGCTGCTGCTGCTGCTGCTGCCGCCGCCGCCGCTGCTGCTGCTACTGCCGCTCCCGCCGCCGCCGCGCGCCCCCAACTGCCGAGCCAGCCTCGTGCGCGCGCCCTGGGCACGGGGAGCGGGAACTCGTGGAGCTGCCGCCGCCGCCGCCGCCCGGGCGGGAGGGCCCAGTCGGAACCAGGCAGTGCGCAGCGGCGGTGGGAGGGAAAAGAAGAGCCTGCACCGAGGCTCTTCAAAGGGGACAGGGCTTATTCCTAGCGCCTGCCCCGGGCTGAACCAACTTGGGTGCTGCGGCGGGGAGAAGAGCCGAGCGGACTGAATCAACCTCTCCGAAGGCAGGGGAGGAGGGGCCAGGCTCCAGCGCCGGGGTGCCGTCGGCGGGGGAAAGCGTGCTTGGGCAGGATAAGGAAGGCTTTTGTGAGTCACTGTCCCCCCGAGAAAGCTCCTCTGCGGCGGCGGCGCCGATAGCCAGCACACCCCGGTGCCGTGCAAGCGATAAAGACGGGAGGTGTCTCCTCCATCCGCCTCGCTCCCGGGCTACGCAGGCGGGGCGCAGGGAGGCCCCGCTGCGGCCGTGACAGTCACACGGTTTCGGAGCTAGTGGGATCCGTCCGGCCGGTCCCTTTCCTCTAGCGTCTGACCTCTTCTCCCCCTCTGAATAACTTACACTTTCCCGTACTTAGGAGGACGGGTGGAGCGGGGGAGAGGCAGTTCCTCGCCGCCCACGACGGTGGCGGAGCCGCTGACCTGACAGGGGCGCCTGGGGCCCGCGGTGGCAGCTCGGCTGTCTCGCTGCAGGGCGAGTTACCTTCGACCCCAGCAACACCTTGAGCACCATCCCCGGCACGGGCAAGGGGCCGGGTCTCGTTAGCCGCCGTTAAAAAAGGCACAGGCATTCCGTACAGATTTACAAACCTAAAAGTACTTTTATGCACAAACGTGAGGCTTAAGTTGGGTCTTACGTTGAAGGCTAAGGAAGCTTTAGCACGGTACCGTACCACATAATGCTACGGGAGGCAACGGTAGCATGAGCACTTGGGCATAAACAAGGCCTTTGAGTGGTTGTCTCAGAAGTCCAGCGCCACTGTTAATTGAGAGGAACAAAAGCTTACAGTATGAGACCCTGAAGCAACTTCCAGCGAAGTCTGGTATTTTGTTGTTTTTAAAAAACAACATGAGGGCCAGCAATCTGATTTGGGCATGTAAATTCCTTCAGGAAACAAAAGGGAAGCTCTTAAAAGTACTACTTTCCAACCTATTCATTCTTCATAGAAAATCTATAGAAAAACCACGAAGTTTGGAAAAGAAAGAGGCATTGTGTAAGTTCAAGTTTAAAAAGTATCTTAGACTAGACTTTTCTAAAAGAAAACAATACTAGTCTACTCTTAACTGGTAATACTAGTACAAGTGCCTGAAAACTGCGGTAGTTTTGAGTATTTGCACGCAGCAATTGTAACAGAACATGTGAACGGTACATTCAAAGCCATTGTGGGCAGTAAAATAAGCTGTTTAAAGTTAGAAACCTATTTAATCCATTTGATTTGCAGAATTCAATAAACACTGTTTTCTGTACATCAACTAAAGCTTACATTTAAAGAAATCTACAGTCCTGCTTTTGTTCTGAGATTGTCCAAAATTAGGTACTTACTCCAAGGGACTGCTTTTGCAATCCTTTGGTAGCACTTCCAGAGTCTGCTAGTAAGCTCCATCTCTCTTTCTTGTTTGTTTGTTTTTCTGATGTAAAGCAATCTAATTGAAATCTAGAGAAAGAAATACCTGTACCTTTAAGTAGGAACACTTTTTAATGGGGAAAAAGTGGTATTTAGAAACTTTGCACTGGATGCACCATTATATTCCCAGCAGCAAAGGGCAGGTGAAGGTGTAAATGGCAATATTTATGTCTCTGCTCTTTGCATAAACTATTAATTTCTGTACTCCTAGGCTTTGCTTGTTACTAATATCAGTAATCTGATACTGATACTTCATGAAAAGTATGAGCATTATTTCTTAATAGATTATATGTGTAAAATTGCTAAGTGCTTCTCTTTTGCCTTATGAAGTATGAAAAGTGTGTAGTGACTTGAAACAATACTCTATACACTATGGGCTTCTCTGGCTTGCCTCCTCCCCATTTCAAAACAAGCTTTGTCATACATTTGTCTCACCCCGGGGAACAGTGACATTCCAAGTATTATTCCCTCTTAAAAGACATTTGATACACTTGTGAATGCAAAATGTCGCAAGTTTGTTAATGTCACAAGTTTGGTTTTAAATGTCTAATAAAACCTCAAGATGCTTGCATTTTTCCAACTATTAAGACAGTAGGTAATAAATATATAACGGTTAGAGGCGTACATTGAAAACTTGCTGAAAACATTTAAGCTTTATTTAAGAGCTATACTTGTTAAGTATCTGAAAAAGTACAAACACAGTTTTCTTCATTTTGCAGATAACCACCTTTATTTTTTCTACTGTGCTGTGGCCAGTAAAGATTACAGATTCTACCAGTCCACAGTGCTGAAGGCTAGGAGGAATTAACGTGTTGCCTCATGGCTTCAGAGCTCTGCTCTTTAGAGGGTTGAAATACACTAACCTTAGGTAAGGTCTTATAAGCCACTAAACTTACCAAAACATAAATCAACCAAAGTTGGCACTTTGCAAAAGAGTCTGCATGAAGATTTATTTTAAATAAATATAAAAGTAGCTTCTGTAGAGAATATTCCTGAGATAGTCATTTATGAGCCTATTGAAAGTTTTTAACGGTGTCTCCTTGGATGTATTTCTGACATTTTTTTCCTTTTTTCTTTGCAAAGTAAGGAGAGTTTTGGAGAACTTGGACTCAGAATAGATATCTATAAAATAGACCGCAGAATACACTGGGTTTATCCTTGGATATGAATAGATCTTTTCTGGCATGGTTCAACAATGTACATTTGATAAGCATGGATTTTAGGATGGGCTTTTGCAAAATCTAGGTTATAGAAGACTAGAGTGTCCACTGGCTGGAGTTGTATCTTTCCTTTTCAGGGAATTTTTCTGTTGTTACTGCACACAGAGGCTTGGCAGTGAGCACTGCTATCCTTTAATTGGAAGGTCTAGGTGAGTGGCAGTAGTTTTGCTCAAACTGTACTTCTGGAGAACTCTTCTAGAACTTAATAGGAAGTGAACCAGTAAAACTGTAAATTAATGTCTCTAGTAGCACATAAAATTACTGTACAATACTATCTATTTGCATTTCTGCCCTTTTTTAATTTCTCAAACATCTTGTGAAAGCCTTATGCTAAACTATAATCCCCTCATGCTACAGAATAGTTTAAAAAATTCTATAGAAAAGTAAAAGTGAAGTGTAATAATTCAACTTCCTGAACAGTAACACAGCAGTAAAAGATGAGGCTGAAACCAAATCTTTCTGCCTTTAAAAGACTCAAATACAAGCTGATTTCACCTGGGCAAAGGCATGCAGAACTAGTCTGTGTACATGTGTGGTTTCTGTTGTTTGAAATGAGCAAAGTTTTATAATACAAGTCTTAAATGCAAGTGGTTAGGTTGGTTGCTGATGCAGCCCTAATGTTCGAACTGTGAAAAATCCAAAAAGCAGTATCTAATGAGAGCAGAGGGAAGACTTCTCTGGTAATTGTTATTTTTTACATGGAGATTTATTTTTACAGAACTCATACAGTTCAAGAAAACTTTTGGCTAAGTTTCTTTGGACCATATTCAAAAAAGCATTTAGGCACCTGAAATGTGGTTTAGCTAGAACTTATATTCTACCTTCAAGAGCATAAGCCACAAAACCACGTAGGTGTAGTCACCCAAGTCTGCCAGTGGATGTGCTGTGTCCGTAAGCATGTGCAGTGGGCACCTGATGTCTTCGTTACAGCAAAAGAACTGTTGCTTGACTTATGCCTGTTTTGTTTGGGGTCCAGATAGTGGGTAGTATATCATCTGAAATCTATGGAGGGGTGGATCAGAGAGGCATGGTTAAGGGTGTATCTAGTACACAAAAGATCTGGAATCAACACAAAGTACAGAAGTTGTGGTAAGGACAGAAGCAGAGGGAAACATGGTAGCGGTGATCACCAGGCCTACAGTATCATAATGATTAGAGAACTTGGGACCTAGAAAACCTGTGTTCTGTGCCCTGCTAAACTCAACCCAATCTCTCCTCTCAAGGCAGACTATGACCAATGAGTGCTGTCTGATTTGGGATCAGGATTATCTCTCCTGTGCCAGCTCTGTGCAGCTTCGCAAAGGCACACTGAAGTAGTGCGAGAGAATATTGCCGGACAACTCAGCAATTATGGAACATAGCTAAAACAGCTGGAAAGTTTTAGTTTCTGGTCCTTCCCAACAGTGTTCAGACATTTTAACCAATGGCTTTTCAATGCACAATATTGGCTTCTGTTCCAGGACAATAAACACTCCCTATAACAACTGAATGTCTGCACTGTTGGCATTCAGTCAGAGTCTCCTCATGTTTCTCTCTTTGATTCCATGATTATTATGTTCTGAAAGCAGACTGAGTATAGTTATGTATATGTTTTATTTATATACATTTATATGTTTGTGTCTGTAAAACTATACCTTAAATATATATTGTCATTACAAAATATCTTATTTGTGTAGTAAATAAGGGGCAAGGGTTTGTCCTTATGGTGGTATATCTTTTTTTGACATTATACTTAAAGTAGAATCCTACTTTAGTCATTTTTCTACTGCGTATAATTTAAAGTCTGTAGTTTTACAATGGTTAGGGAACTTGGGTACTGCACCATCCAATTATTTAGTCTCATATTTCCTCCCATCTCTCTGACATATGCATATGTTGCTTCTCATTTAAGGTATGAGATATGGATTCTACTATTATGTATGCAATATTTGACACATAAGGTTGTAGTCTGTAATATGAGGGTTTTTGCATATGTAGCAGTGTAAATAATATATAGCAGTAATCACCTTGGGCACACTTAATTTAACTTGATGCCTAGCAAGAATTTGGTGTCTGATTGCATTAAAATGATTAGGTTTTTTAAGCAGCATTGTGGAGAAATTAAAAAATGACAAATTGCAAAGATTTGACTCCAGTTAGTAGAAATCAATAAAATTGCTTGCCTCTGGTTTTGGACAATATTAGTTTCTTTATCTAGAAATTTGGAGTTATAAGGAGAATCTTTTTCCTACGCCTTTTTCCTAGACCAAAAAGTGATAATTCAAAAGTTGTAACTTTAAAGGATGAGTGAATGATTGAGAGGGGTAAAACCCATTGATTTTTATCTACAGTTCCATAAAATGTACCTTCCTGTGTACAAACATCTTCCAAAATGGCTCTGTGTTTTGAGAATACAATTATTTCAATACCTTGACGTTGTTGTCTTTTCAGATCTGCTATTCATCATTGAGACGCTGCTGAATCGGCAATGAATTTATTAGTTTTTCATGAAAGCCTACAGGTTTGTGTGCCGAATCCTA
>VYZW01060584.1:2063-17119 GCA_013401315.1 Balaeniceps rex
GCAGGGAAAGTTCCTGAAGTATTGTGCTCTTACCTTATTAATGCTGTCTGGTTTCCTCCCCAAAAGTGTAGGATATGAAACAACTGGGAAGTAGCAGTCAGGATTTTTCCACTTGGCCTGTCTGAGGGGTCTTTTGCTTTTTGCTTCTTCCTACACTCGCCTGACGTGGACACTGTGCAATTTGCTTTCAGTATCTCTGTTAATTGAGGGAGGTCTAATCCAATGAGTCACCTGTAGGACCTTCATTTTCAACACTGAGCATATGGGCAGTTTGCAAGGCATCTTAATGTCTCTCCCAGAGTTTTTGACCCCGAAGCACTGTCTTTGTTTATATAACACAAAACAGATATGCTTTGTTGTTGTGATATTACCGTGAGGGAACTATGCTTGTTGCCTGTTTCTTAAAACTGGCTTCCTTAAGGAAACAAGGCTGAAACAATTCTGTTTGGCTGTCCATCCCACACCTCCTCCAACAAAACTTCTGAACTACTTGGCTAATTTCAATTTAATTTGAAAATAAGGACGGGATATTGGTGATATTAAATGTATACTTGTTTTGGGAATATAGACAGACTACTATAGGAGGCAGAGATTCTCTTTATGCATCCACGGATGGAAGAATTACAGCGTGACTTGGTTCTCTTTCTTATTAGATAATTATTGACATAGCAAACTTTATTGCAAGACATAAATTCATAGGTGACAAGCCTTCATAGATTCTGCTACTTTATGCAAAGTATTTAAGTCTCCTTCAATACCTGCTCCTGAGAAATTGTACCTAAATTTGCACATACTGACTGCTCCATTGCTCATAGAGCAACAGCCTTGTCCTCAGTAAACACAGTTTGGGGTAGATGTATTAGTAGACTTGTTCCTCAAGCCTAGGAACTGGGTCTGGTTTCCCAGCTCAAAGAGTTTTGTGAGATCTGACATGTTCTTCCTTGCTTTGACTACACAGGTTTGTGTGATTGTTTCGTTTGTTATAAGCTTTGTTTAAAAGAAAAAAAAAAAGTGGTAAATTCAAATTATACTAGAGGAGGTAAAATTAACTTTAGCTGTGTTGCATGTGCATCTCACATATAATAGTTTAAACCTCTTCCAGTCCCTGGCACTTGGATGACTAAACAAGCTTGTTAGGAGCTTCACCATAAGCCTTCAAACAGGACCACACCTAGACACATCTAAAGCTATTCGGTATCAGTGTGGCATGTTAATATAAAGTCTGCTGAACAGATAGTAAATCTGGTTTCTGTCTTTCTTCTTAAGAAGAGAACCCAGCTTTTGTAAAATCTGGGTTCCATATGCAGAGCCAGCTATGAAGTCTTTCCTTTCACAGGAAAAGCCTGCACCAGTGTCCTCAAGTTTCATCAGTTCTGTCATGTCTCTCATGTCCCTTCCTTCCCCCCAGGAGATTCAAAGTACCAGTGCTTTGGTCAGGCCTGCTTCTTTACTAGAGACAGATGATGATGATGATAAGTAGGTTTCATGTCCCCACTACCTGTTAATAAACAGATGCTCAGGGATAAAAGCAATGGGCATGTTGCAAGGACCTAGGTAAACAGCCTAGTGAGGAACCGCAGCTTCTGGTGTCAGCTACGTGAGTCAATGAAGAAAACCTGCCTGGGTTGTGGACAGCCTATTAGCATAATTCACTCTTAGTTTGGCTGCAAAAGAGTTCGTTGTAATCCTTCCCCCTTGATTTATGGCTCTGAGGAGGGGTTATTTTAAGATGCCAAGAACTCAGTTCAGGAATATGGTTATCTGCTGAAATGACCCCATCTTTGCTAGATCATGTACGGCATGTTTCCTGCGGATAGCTGAGCTAAGTTCGCTAGTAACTCTGGGTGTTAGCAAAGCTCCAGCTAAACAGCAGCTTAAGAATATAAAATGGTGACACACCACAGGAAGAACATTGCAGAATGATCACTGTTTATTAACTCCTCTGGATCTGGGGCTGAACGTTGTCGATGTTTCAGCTTTACCTCAAAGTTCATGTGCTCTGAGAGAGCGCTGGCATTTCACAGCAGAAATTGCTTTTCTTTAAAAAAAAAAAATCTAAAAGTAAAATGAGAACCAAGGTGAGTTACAGATGTCAAGGACTGTAGGCTGCCAGTGGTGGCTATGAGATAGCACACAGATGACCTAGGCAGTGCTTGAATAAACTGAAAATTCTTTTCTTTAAAAGAAGACAGGAAAGAGAAAAGATGGCTTTCAAAAGGGCTAACCCTTCCTTTCTTCCTCTGTCTGTGCAACCTCCCTTCTCTACCCCTCTGGCCCATGCAGTTCTCATTTATGTGCTTCAAATGCACTCAAAAGTTGGTTCTTTTTGGTTCTCGATTTTCTGTGAAAGCCCTCTCATTCCTGTGACAGTTGGTTCTCCAGCCTCAGCGTGATGCAGCTTTAAGAACACACACTTCTGTCAACAGAAAAAAAACAGGGTAAGCGACAGGGATATATTAGAAATCCCACTCTCTGTGCAGCGTCTGCTTCTCCAGCCCCCATCGCTGCCGTCTTCACCACTGTCAGTGGGACAAATGCATGCTGCTCCTGTAATTCCACCATCTCAGCTGCTGACAGCACCAACCCATAACAGACACAAATTTTCAGGCAAAAGAGCACGGTCTAGAGACAGACAAGAAATACCAAGGTTAACGTGTTATTCAAAACTGTATATACTCAGGTTTCAGTGGAGAAGATCAGCAAAATAATGGTGACCATTGTATTCTGCTTGTGACTGCAGTCTGTACCCATTCAGTCTTCCAGTGCTCAGGTCACACATTAGAGAGGGATCAGTCACTGTAGATTAGCACGTATCATCCATTTTAGTGACAGCAGAACTAAGTAATACTCCCTTTCCTGCAGCAGTCGGTGGCTTCTCTAAAGACATTTCCAAATTCAATTGCTGTTGGGTTAATTCCTCTTCTCTTATATCATACTGCAAACTGGACAGCTGCCTCAGCTGGTGTCTGAATCTTCAATAGAGAAGAGGTCAGCGAAACTATTTTTCAACATTTAGCAGAAATCTACTGAAACTGTCAATTTTAGAAAGCTGATGGCAAGTTGTTTGACAGATGCCAAGTGGTAAGAGCCCAAATATACTATTGGGAATGTTTATTTGTGGGCATAATCTCCCCTGTCAAACTGAAGAAAAGGTTGCCACACAGGTTGCAAATATTAAGTGACAGATTTCATACGGCCTTTCTTTTGCTGAAAACACGAGTGCGTGTTAAACACAGAAGTGCTCTTCCCAATCCCTGGGAACACATCAGTGCAAAAGGCTCACAGCCCTTTAAAACTGAACTTAGGAAAGAAAGGGTTCAAATATTGGTTGCTTTGATGACAAAAATATTAAAAATCTCCCTGAAATCTGACCTAATTGAATACTATAATGTTATCAGCTGTTAATGAGTAGGAATGCCAGCTTTAAGAACAGGCCCTGTCTTCTCCTTTGTGAGAGCTCAGACAGAGTCTACAAATCAAGCTGTCTTCCAAATGCCCTGGTTTATAAGCAGTACTAATACCAGCTCTCTGTATGGTGCTTTCAATCAGCAGGCTCCAAAGCCTCTTATACAGCAGGCTGGTATCGTTGCACTCATTTTTGGGCAAAGCAAAGCACAGGAACGTAGAGCAGTTGCAATTCTGGGCTAGAGTCTGAGACTCATAAATCCCAGCCTCGTGTTCTAGTTACCATCTTGTACTGATCGAGAGCAATCGCAGCATTGCCAAGGAATGGTGGAGGCATCACCTGAGGTACAAAGCTGTCATTACGGCTGTAAAAGTTTAGCCGCCCTTAAACCACTTTTTTCCCAGCAAGTATTTCCACCCTGGGACTTAGCACCAAATCTTCTCTCTCTCAACCTTTTGGTCTTAATTTTCTTCTCATTACCAAGTGTCAGATAATGTCTGTTTATTTTGCCAGAACTAACCTTGGTTTTCCCTTTTTGATATAAAATACGTGTTTCAAAGTACTCACTAAATTATGTCCAGGTGTTCCCCCCCTCACTTCTGCTACAGCCTACTGTATGCCATTTAGCTTTCTTCTACAGTGCCAGCCTCGGTTTTACTATCCGCTTAGTAAATCCATATAATTTATTCTGGTAGGCTAAAGGGAATTTGTTTTTTCAATTCTCATTTATTCTAGACCTTTTTAGGACATCCACACTAATCACGGAGAACAGTTTTAGTATTTTGTGCGCTGTATAAAGGTAAATATCACTTTCCACAGGACCACTTACATCCAACTGTTTCAAACCTGAGAGACAAGGTTTGTCTTAGCACCAGCACTCATAACATTCCTGGCGCTAGAAAGAAAAATTTATTAAAATGTTATTTCTTGTACTGTACTTTGGCAGCTGTCTTTGAAATGGAAAGATGCACGACAAGGTTCTGTACTACATACTTGTTCATGCTTTCTGTAAAAGACAGAGGAATATTGACTTAGGTATATAAAAAGGAGCTATACCACGGACTTCTAAAGAGAACTCACTCATTTCAACTTGTGCTAGACTTAAGCTCTTGATCAAATCCTTAACCTGCCAAAAAGTGACAATGTAAAAATACGTTTTTAACTTGAAATATATTATTCCAACCTATTTTTTAAAATAATTTCCATTACTGGAAAATGTTTCAATTAATGAAAGAGATTTATTATTCGACATTTTGTTTTGGTTTTTTACTTTGACTCCATATACAGCTGGAATTACAGCATATGGCTTCAGGCTGATTTTCATCAATCCCTTCATCAAAGAAAGACCTCTTAAAGAGAAAAAAAAAAAGAAAAAAAAAAAAGAGAAAGTGTGTCACCCTAAATTTAAGAGGCTACTGTGAAAGCAAAGAAGTCACTGAATTAACTGGGCTAGGCTTAGCCCAGACCTCAGCAGCGGGTAGGGTTGAAAGTATGCCCTGCGCTCTCCTGACTGACAGATGGGGAAGATAATCAACAGTAGTAAGTCAGGGCAGCTTTGCTGCTAATCATCAACTACGCTGTGGTGGGATTCGGCTGTATTGGGTAATTATAGCCATACAGAAAGGCCAAATCCTGCTCCGAAGACCTTGCAGCCTCGTCAGAGGTGGGGGTAGGCCAGCAGTGGAGGGTTGGGTATGCTGTCGTCCTCCCCCGATGGTTGCCTTGCACAAGAGGAATCCCTTCTGCCTGGCAGTCTTCAAAAAGCTCCCCATTTACCTTCTTAGTGCTGGGCCAAAAGGGCATGCTGGACTGCAAATGGGTTTCAATCCTTATGTAACAAAGAATCATCAAAATAAAAGCCTAGGAATGGTGATTTCTCTGCCATGGAAAAAAATAAGATGCATGACAGGTATTAAGTGGTGTCTCTTTCTTGATGGAAAGGAGCTGTTTTCCACTTTTTACTTCCCATTGTTTTTATCCCTGAAATATTAAATTTACATAACTTATAAGCATTTATAAACTATATATATGGTTTTTATTGGTTATTTACTCAACATGTACAGCGAGATATTATTCTATCAGTTGAGTTACGTTTGCTTCATTTGTGTTTCACAGTAACAGCAGTCACAATTGTGTTAAATTTTGCAAACCTTTCCTGTATCTCAAAGAAAACAGCCCAATTTTGTATCCTGCAAGGACACTTGAGGCTAACACCTTATTCACTCTCATTTAGCCATATTTTAAATTAACAAATGCAGGCACTACAAGTTTATAAACGTTCTTCATTAGCAAAAACTACACGTTCATTTATATTAACTATAAACCATCATAATCTCATGTCTGTCATAGGGAAACATTGTCTTAATTTCTACGGCACCCAGAAGCCTAATTGATTTCTATTTTCATTACCACAATCGTTATTGCTGAAAGCTTTAAGATCGACCACAAATACTGTACTGCAGTCAGCAAATTAAGCTCTAAAACCAGCCCAAGAATCCCTGAGAGGCTTGGGAAGGTTGCACTGCAGTATTGGTTCAAGTTCTCCTCTGACCCCTGCAAAATGAACTGTTAACTTTAAAGGGGCCAGATTTTCACTTCTGATCGCCTGAAAGCTGATGGCAACCTACCTGGCTTTTAGCCACGTTTTACGGTGCAAATTCCAGGTTGATTGGTTTCCTCGCTTTGATATAAATAATGGAAGCAAGCTGGCTGCTGCTGCAAACCCGCGCGGGCAGGGCAGGAAGCGCTTAGCTCATGCAGTTGTCTTCACGCCGCTGAAATGAAAACCCTTTCGGTGCCAGCCTTCCAGCAAAGCGTATGCTGAGAATTACACAAACTTGTGAATTGCTTTCCCCCAATGTTATTTACGATCACGTTATTTCAAATAAGCTTAGTTTCCCTCTGCAAGCTTAGCTGTTGCCAGATAAATCAGCAGTATGTTATGGGTACTGAAATATGTTCTCCAAGCCCTAATCCTGAATACTTTTGAAATTGCAGGCTTAAAAAAAAAAAAAAAATTCCTTTTCATGCCAGAACACCCCCAATCCTGTTTCCCATACTGTTAAAACAAGCAAAAGCAATGCCTTTCACCACACCATGGTGTGGGAATGCTTCTCCCTCTGTCCTTACAGTGTGGAAATAAACCAGAAATATCTGGCAGCCCCATCTGCGGTGCCTGACGGGTCCGGCAGCACGGCCCTATCTGCGCGCACTAGGTTCCTGCGATCATGGCTGTAAGGCTTCAGACAGCAGAAGGCTGCTAGAGCAGTTTCTTGGTGACAGCAGTGCTGCTCCCAGACCATATAACACACTTTATTACAAGCTGCTCTGTATGATCTGGGAGAGTTGTAAATCATGACTCTTCTTCTCACTTTCCAAGTTCACTAGGCCAGAAATTAAATCTTCTTTGTTCTACATTCACCTTATGTCTCCTTGTTTTCTCACTTTTTTTTTTAACTACCATTTTCCCTTACATCTACCAAGAGAGACATGGGACACAAAATGTAGATGCATCACTGAGCAAAAATGGAAAAGCATCTGCTACAAAAGTTGTTGGAAAATGGCTGATAGTCTTTTTTTTAATTCTTTCTACCACCGGCCGTCAAAGCAAAACTCGTTGTCTTTGGGCGTATTCCTACTGCTGTATGTTCACAGAGGGAAAATATGCAGAGGTCAGCAGTTTCAAAGGCAGTCTCTAATTTTAGGTTCTTAGCTTTGGATATTTTGGGACAAACTTTGGACACAAGAAAAGAAGTGTCAAGGAACCATAAATCTAGATGAAGTAAGTAACACCCAAGACATCTCAAAACGAAGACCCAAAACCAGATACACTTCTATTTTAAAAAAAAAAAAGTTTTAGCATTTTCCAGAAAATGTTTTTCTTAGTTCTTGAGGTTTCTATCTTTCCCCACACTTCCCGCTATTCCTATTTTCATATCACCGTTACAGGCAACTCTGAAATTCTCGTACCGATCCAAGGCCTGCAAAAGTTGAGGCAAAAAATTGCCCTTTCTTTTAACGCGCATGTGATCATATTAAGATTGAGTGCTGTGTAAAGTCTGATTTTTTTTAACCCAAAAAAATACTCCTTGAGACTTTTTTTATTTAGCTGAATTTGTTATAAATACCTTTAATTGGCAATGTATTGTTTATTTATGTCTTTTAAATATACAATGTTCAAAAATGTTTAAATTGCAAACAAAAGACCTATTTAAAATCCAGTTACGTAATAAAGCTCAAAAGTGCTGATTTATTAAAAAATGCTTTGAAAATCAAATATGAAATATGAAAAAAGTCAAGAAGGCTTGAAAGAAAATTAAATTAAGAGTTTCACATAAAAAATATCTGTCACCGATACCAAAAAAAAGAAATTAATATTGTTCCAAGAGCTCGAATACATTTTCCAAGCAGTCCCACTGCACAATCACATCACCCAACAGCCAGAGGTTTGCTTCAAACAATTGCAGAGACAGCTCTGTTGAAAGCTGCAAACCCAAAAATTCGGAAGGACTGCAGTACCTGCTCAAAGGAGAGGGAACCATCGCAATCTTACAGTCTGCCAGGAACTGCTGTTCCATCTTCAAGTTGAAAGTCAAGAACAAGCTCAGTCCTATCTCTAGGACAGACAAATAGACAGACGTACATATGCCTGATAACATCAGCTGAGACTTCAAAAGTCATGAACTAGAAGAGATTTTTCAGATGCTCTGGTGAACAGCTTCCACATCACTGACACACATTTTTACATCTTTAAAATGAGCACTGAAATACAGAAGTCTTGTTTTCCACTAAAATTTTGGTCCAAAGCAGTGGTTTCAGCTTACAGTAAATTTTGTGCTGTGGCAGATTGCGGGTGGCTTGTATTGGTTCATGGAAGGCAACTAAGAAAAGCACCACTGGGCAAGTTTAAATGTATGGTGCTGCAGATGTATGTGTATAGATATGTATACCTATGCACACATATTTTTCATGTTGAATAATATTCCCTTCCACTTAAGTAAGCAAGTCATGTTTTATGATTTATAAAATTTTGAAGAGCATTCTGAAATGCTTTGCATGTAAAGAAATTAAAAAGGCTTTTTGCGTAAAGAAACCAGGCAAACAGATCCTTTTGCAAGCCACTGAAATGCAGTCCCCTCCAACGAAGTAGCTGGACTGCAAATAGAAAATTTTGTATTCTCTTTTTTTTTCTTTTTTTAAGACCTGTGAAGGAGCTTTTCTGAACCTATCCATCCCTCCAACATGCCAGGCTTTCTGCTTAGTTCTGCCAGTTAATTCAATGCATATTTCCTCTAACTCTGCAAAACAGGTGGAAGGGCTGTTAAGGACTTAGGTTTGAAACTGAGCATGAAATGGATGTATAAAAATAGAGTGTTAAAGATCATGTGGCTTTTTGTAACACAGATGACTATTGCTTTAAACCCCCAAATCCAAAGCGGGCACTTGGGCACTGCGGGTGCATGGTGTGTTGCACAGGTCTCAGCTCTTCTGTGTGCTGGTGGGGGTGACTTGTTCTGCTTTGGTTTTTCAGTTAAATGAAGTTGGGAAAGCTGAGCAAGACAAACTTGTGTGTTAATTAATTTAAAAAAAAAAAAGGTAAAAAAAAAAGGCTTCATGGCTTCTGGTACATATGACGTGAAAGGAGGCAGAGGTCCCTCAATGCATGGAGGCTGAAAGGCCCTGCTGCCTCTACCCACCCTGGGGAACCCACCTTTGCCCTGGACCTCTCCTCCGGTCCGGGGCAGACCCCCCCACTGGGGTGGGATGAGATGCTGGTCGGCCGCCGTGGAGCACCCCTTTCCCGGGGGTCCAAGCTCCTGCCCATGCCGAGGGGAGGAAGACTCCCCCCCCGGGGCAAGGGGGATCCCTGCCCCGGGGGGGGAGTCTTCCTCCCCTCGGCGTAGGCAGGCATAGCATCGGCGGCCACAAACCCCTGCCTGTTCGCTGCCTGCAGTCGGGGAAATCACCCCGGCTGGCTAAAACGTGCTGCCTGCCACAGGGAGAAGTAATTGCATTGGAAAACGACCTTCGTGGATAGTCCGGGGTGCTAATAAGCTCAGGCCAGAAAAATAACGTTTCGTGCCTTCGTTGCAGCTTTCTCGGTGGCTCAGTCTTAAAACCTAAGGAGATTTTGCGATATTGGGATTAAATGATCGCGTCCGGAGTCTTGCACTGCTTGGTGGTGCTTCAAATATAATTTTGAAGCTGCAGAGCGTTAGGAGTGCAAACCCTTAGTGAAAATTTCGTCAGCTTTTAGTGACGGTTTTAAACCGAAAAAAAAAATCTGTGGAGTACCCAACCCGGATTTTTTTTTTCTTAAATAAAAATGTCATCGCTTCGATTAAGCGTAAACTTTAGGTTTAAATGGAAAATACCGTGTATTTTCTGCACATGAAAGCGGTGTAAAAGTCTAATGGTATCCAGCTGACGTGCCGATGTATGTATATACAGTACGGCGCTTTTGAATAGGTGTTTGTACGCCTATGGATGCGCACGTTTGTAGCCTCTGTGTGTGCGCTCGTAAGCTTGCACCAGAAGCAGATTTGCTATATGGCTTTTGATCAGGATGGATGTGTGTCCGTGTGTCCGGGTGTGTGTTCAGCTATGCCCGTCCGTTCGCGCTCTCCGCGGACAAAGACGTCTCCCGTTCAGCAGTGCGGTAGCCTGCAAAGTGTGAATAATTTTCAGTGAGGAGTTACACTAAGTGGTAAAGCTTTTAGCACATTATCCACTGGCAATTGGACTATAATCTAATTGTCAGCCCGCGGGTCTTAATACAGCCTTTCTCTTTCCACCACTGGATTTGCATCCGGGAGATGCCTAATGGGTTTAAAATGCCTCGCATTTTGCTCCAGTAAGCCACCTTCTCGGTGTAGGTGACATTGAGATGTTTTTGTTGTGAAATTGGATCTCGGGTACCTGGGCTTCTGCCTTGATGGCGGCGGCAGGGTGGGGGAAGATGCTCCCGCCCCAGAAATAGCGCTGGGAACGGGGTTTGCTCCGAAACCGGGGAGAGGAAAGAGAGGGTGAATCCGGCGGAGAGAGCAATATAATTATGTGAAGCGGGGGAGAAAAAAAAAAAAGCCTGAAAGCAGAGCTGATAGTCGCGTAAGCTTGCAGAGGAGCAGAGCCGGAGCCGGGGAGCCCTGTAGCCATCGCTTTGTAAAGTAGCGATGCTCTCGCAAGACACGAACGGGCGCACTTGCGACCCTGCCCGAGCAAATAAACACGATTCTTTACATAGGACAAGCTGTTTTCACCTATAAGGGGGAGGGGGGGGAAGAAGAAGAAGAAGAAGGAAGAGATTTTAACTCCTCCCCTCCCGAGGCGGGGATGCGCTCAAGCCAAAAGCAGCACCGCCGGTTACCTTGCCGCGGGCGGTGCGGGCTGAAGGGTCGGGCTCCAGCTCCTGACAGCACCGGGCAAGAAGCGGTTAGGGTGGGAAGGCGGCAGTGAGGGTTCCGGCAGCGGCACCCCGCACCCCTAGGCTCCTAATTAAAAGTGGGGTGAGGGGGGTTCTCCCCCTGTGCATAGGCGACGGCTCCGGAGGGGAGATGGGGAACTAACGGAGGAGGAGGGATGGGATGCAGATGCCAGGTTATCCCAAGGAGCGGCCGGGAGAGGAGCGGGTGTCGGCTCAGCTCGGTGCTCTGCGGGGAAATAGCAGCCGGGGCCGGTTTCGTGGCACAGCCCCACGGGTACCACCGTGGGGCTGCGTACAGATATGTCCCCACGGCGTGAAGTGCGCGGCGTGGGGGCTTTTGCGAAGGGAAAAGAAAAAAAAAAAAAAAAAAAAGAGCGGTGGGCCCCTCTCATCACTGCGCGAAACAGTTGCTTAAAAACTGAGCGTGGTCCCCCCGCCCCCTCTGCGCCCCTTTCCTCACACCCTGCCCGCCGGCGGGGCTGCGCGGCCGCGCAAAAGCGCGCAGGGTCGGAGCTCATGTCACCCAAGCAAAGGCGCACCTGAAATCATCCCTCCTGCTCGGCAGGACGCTAGGTTTCCCGGCGGGTTTCTGCAGGTTTCTGTCCCTCGGGTCTCGTTCCCGTCGTGATTGTGGCTAGGTGAGAAAAGGGCCGGGAAGAAGCGGTGTTCATCGTTTTCACAGGATCAGGTTTTTCGCCTTTGCTTTTCAGGGATCAGAGAGACGTTTTGGAGGGGGGGCTGCAAGCTCCCTGTTTGAAAGCTGGCGGTGAAACTGAGATTAATCCTGATTAAAGCTGGTAACTGAAGGAGCGCAACGAGGTACGCAGCAATTACCCGTAGCGATTACCCGCACGCTGGTTTTTGCCGTAGCACAAGACAGCAAGGAGCTTTTTACGCAAAGGGGGGGGGTGTGTGTGTGTGGTGTGAAAAGGTACTTTGAAAGCATAATGAAGCCTAATGAAATGGTTCTGCCATACCAGGCTGACGCTAGCGACAAACACCTGGATTTGCTAGAAAGAAAGCAAACTCTGCGGTGTAGGTGGCGTGTTCTTTATGTGCGGATAAAGAAATAACGAAGGATTTAATTTAAACGGGTTTCATACAAGGCAACCGCTCTGCTGGGGTGCAGCAGGTTTTGTAACGCTGCTCTCGGGAGCGGGGTCGGCACAGCGGTGACAGCCGCTCTGTGCCCGGCTGCAGCGGGGATGGGCGCTGGGGGGGACGACGGGGACCGGCTGCTCCCGCTCGCATCCCCTGGGAAGAGCGCTCAGGGGTTTATTAATTACATCCCCTTGGTTGGGAAAGCAGGGGGGGAACCAAGAGCACTGGGGTGGTGGTGTGTCCCTCCGACACCCCCGTCTCTGAAAGCACCCCACCCCATCCCCGGAGAGGGCCATGGGCAGGGGCGGCAGAGCAGCCCAGAGGAGCTGGGTTCTCTCCCTTTCCCCACTCGGGTGCCCGGATCCGCGTGTCTCCCTGGCTCGGCCCCGGCGGGGGAGGGAGCCGCAGCGAGGATTAGGCGGCCGGAGCCGAGCCCCCCGGGGGAGGAGGGGGTGCTCTGGGCGTCTAGACAAGGCTCATTTCCTTATCGGAGGCGGAGCGAGGGGAAAACTAAGAAAATAAAGATTCGCGTGGGATAGAGCGAAAGCTTGCATGACTTAAGTGAGCAAACGAAAGCCATCCCGTGTGGACGGACCCCGTTTAAAATAAAATTAAACAAAACGAAGCCCCCGGTTTCTTCCCACCCTGGTACTTGATCTCCAAGGTGTGAGCAGGGACCCGCACGTTCCCAAGGCCGGTCCCTCTTCCAGGGGAGCAACCCACTGCCCGGAGGCGATCGCCAGCCCCGTCCCCGCTCCACGGCTGCGCCGCGGCCTCGGTCCCCACCTCGCCCGCCGAGCCGCTCCGCGCCCGGCCGCGCCGTGCCCCTGTCCCCGCTCCCTCTCCCTCCCGCCGGGGCTGAGTCTTTCTCGCCCAGCTAACGGCAGTGACCGGTCACCCCGCCGGGCTGGAAATCCCGCGGCGAGGAAAAGCAGAAAGGGGTCCGGGCGCTGCCGCAGCCTCTGGGGCTGAGCCGATCCCCACATGTCGGTGGTGCGGGGGTGAGCAGGCGCGGTCAGCACCGAAATATTCACCGCCACCCGCCGTCCCCCTCCCCTTAAACCCGGCGGGCCGGGCACGCCGGGAGCAGCCCCTGCTAGGGACAGGTATGTCACGACCTGGCTGCTCGGGGACGGAGATAAGCAGCGGGAAAGGGAGGGCTTTTTATTTTTTTTTTTTTCAGGATCTGCGCTGTTACTTCGACGGGGGCTTGGCTTTTTGTTATCCTTATTTGCGCGGCGCATAGAGGAGGTAGGAAACCAAAGGGGACTTAGGCATCCCCACCGCCACCACAGGGAGAGCGAAGAGAATAATTCCCCAGGCTATTTGTACTCTCTCTTGTCTCCCTTTTCGGGCAGGCCGGACCCTGCTTTTCAGGCCGGGCCAAGGGAGAGCAGGGCCGGGAACCCAGGACCCCCGTCCCGCCGCCGCCGCACGCCAGGAGCGGCCCCAGGAGCGGGGCTGTCCCGCAGAGAAACCGCGCTGTTAAAAGTAGGGATCTCCCTCGGAGCAAAGCGGTAAAGCGATGAGGGGACTCTTGTTTGTTTGTTTGTTTTCTTGGGATTGATGTCGAGAGAATCGTTCGTGTCGTTTTCTCTGTGTCAAGAGGCGATGCTCCGTGAGCTGACCTTGCCGCTGCCGGGTCCCCTGGCTCCCCGGCCGCCGGGGCTGGCTGGGCTCTGCCTCTGCGCCCCGTTCCCCCCGCTGACGCCTGGGGCAAGACCGGGCCCCCCAGGCCACTGTGGGCCACGCTGAAATCCTCAGCCTTCTGCCAAACACTTCAGGCGCTTCTAAACACGCGTCCCGTTCGCGATAGAATATATGTATTTAGATTCTATTCTAGCCATTCTACCTATATATTCTATCGGCAAATCCCGCTAATAAAAGGGCAAAGCGCGGTTGGTTCTCGCTCGTTTCAAAGCGATAAGGCACTATTTTGTGTTGCCCACTTCACTGGCTGTGATTGCAACAGGCGGCCAGGGTGACGCGAATAATTGTTTCTCCGTATTAATTAATTAAGTTCAGCAGGAACAGGAATGGCACAGCTCTGTACCTGACCGGGGGTAGTCCTTCCAGCGGTATGTCTCTTGGCACAAGCCTAAGTATTAAAAGCTTTTCGGATTCTGTTTTGGGTTTAGAACTTGGCACTTCAGTAAAAAAAGAAAATTGCGTGTCTTCTTGAGTCTTTTTAGCAAGCAAATCTTTTCACTCCTTTTATTTGAAGGACTTTATTCAGATTGCCCGCTTTTTTATTTACGGGAGGATGCTTACATGATGTGTTTAAAAGAGCACTGGCGAGCAATTTACTTAAATCACTGTCTTGCGATAATCTGCTCGTCGGCACCATCAGCCCGTCCTGGTTTTTTCTCTGTCTTACGTGCTTGATCAATACCATCTAGTTTGGCGGAGCCGATGAAACGGAGTTGAAGAAAACTGCGACCAGTGGTCCCCGTCCTGGCTTGGCTGGGACGGGAACCCAGCAAGGGTCTCATCTGGAGTCGGTCGGGGCGAGTACATCTGATTGGGATGACAATATTTGGGATCCGGTGCAGGAGAACCAAACGCACGAATAGCCTTACGGAACCTCCTGTCCCGGCAGAAGGCACACAACGACGAAACGGCCGCTTTAAAAGTTGTGGCCTGTTAAAATCTGAATTTGAAATAGAAAATTGACACACACACACACACACGCACGAGGAAAGAAAAAAAAAAACCAAAAAAACAAAAAAAACCCCACCCAACCAAACCCCAAAACCAAACACAATTTCTTTTCCTCCTTTCGACCATCTCTCCACTGATTCTTGCCTCGACAAAGCGAATAGATTGGGGAGCTTCTCGGGAGCATCCCCGGCTGTGTGGCCTGCCCTCTCCCCCCCCGCCAAGGGCTCAGAGGAGCGGGGGCTCACCCCGAAATCCTGAACCGCTGCCGTAGCCGGGCCCTCGGAGGGAAGCGGGGCTGGGTTGCCCGGAGGGGGAGCGGCGGCGGGGAGCCCGCCCGCGGGGTGGGCAGGGGGTGGCCGGCCCTCGGGCGGGCAGAGCCCTCCCCTCCCCTGCCGTGCCGTGCCGTCCCCTCCCTCCCCTCCCCTGCCGTGCCGTGCCGTGTCGTCCCTCCTCCTCCTCCTCCTC
>VYZW01060584.1:17161-41092 GCA_013401315.1 Balaeniceps rex
CTTCTCCTTCTCCTCCTCCTCCCGCCCACCTCCGCCCCCTCCTCCGCGGCCGGGCCGGGCCGGGGCCCTTGACGTGTCCCGCCGCCGATTGGCCGCCGGCCGATAGGATCTCCGCGGCCCCGCGTTAAGGCGGGGGAGCGCGCAGCGCCGGGCGCAGAGCGCCTCCCGCCCGCCCGGTAACCCCGCTCTGCTACCCCCGCTTCTTCCGCCCGGGCAGCGCCGAGCCCAGCCCAGACGATCCGAGCCCTTCTCTGCCGGGTGGCCATGGAGTACACGCCGCCCCCCAAGCCGCAGCTCTCCTCCCGGGCCAACGCCTTCTCCATCGCCGCCCTCATGTCGAGCGGCAGCTCCAAGGACAAGGAGTCCCCCGAGAGCACCATCAAGCCGCTGGGTGAGTGGGGACGGGGGTGGCCCGCGGGTGTCCGTCCGTCTGTCTGTCCCCGGCGGAGCCCGCTTTCCCCTCAGGCTCACCCTCCTCCGAGCTCCGGCAGCCGGGTCAGGCGGCGGGTTTCCCCCTGCCCCTCGGTTTCCCCTGCAGAAGGAAAAGCGGCACCGCGAAAACCGCTTAAGTCTCCTCGTCACACACCCCCGTTTTCAGGCGAGGTTGTTTATAGCGCAAACCAAAATTTTCTAAATTCCTCCGTCTTAAATTACGCTGTTTATTTATCCAGCTTCGCCATTCTTACAATAATCTCACACCCTAAGGTAGTTACATGTCTCTTCGCTGGTACGAAATGAACCTCTTAAATATTTATTTCGAATCATTTATATTTTTGAAGTCAACTAAGAGAATCTCCAGTACAGCGCCTAGGCTTACAAGGGGTAGTAACAGTTGTACGTAGACCTGAAAATCCCTTCGCTCCACAGCTACTCGATGTAGGCTCATATAGACTGTTTTATTCTGCATCGACCGGGAGGCTTTGTATAAAAAGTATAAAAATTCCTCTCGATTTTTGGGTAAGCGATTTCGCTTCTATTCGGCCGCCTCGATTCAGGTTCCCGAAGGCTTTTAAAAAACGTTAGCGCCTTCCCCTCCTCCCCCACAATTTCTGCGGCTTGTGGTCCTTGCGTGTATCCAAGAGTTCGCAGAAAACTACCAAAAAAAAAAAAAAGTATTAAGCTTTCAGGGTGCCAATGAACAACACTACAGTCAAGCTTAAAGGAATTTAGAATAAGGCAGCTCTCTGTGTCTGCTCAACCTAATCAACTGACTCAATAGATTTCACATAGTCCAGGCATTCATTGTAAACTTTATTTTTTAGTCTAGGCGATAACGTAGGCCGGGAATGTTGTAGTATTCCCGTTTGACTTATTTACACGGTCTTGTGTTAAACGTAGCTAATTTTCTTCTTTTTTTTTTTTTTCTGAAAACGCTCGCTCAGTTAATTTCACAATTTTTTTTTTAAACCCATTGCCCCACGCCATTCAATTAAAAATAGAAGGGAAATCTTTCTTTGGGTGAAATCTTTCTGTGTAAGGGCAGGGCGCATTTGTGCTCCTCCGGTTTCTTGGCGGCGGATCCGGTGCCGCGTCCCGGGGCCGGGGCAGAGACCCCCGCCGCCCTGCTCCCTCCCGTCCTCTCCTTCGGCTGAAACTCCCACCGGGGCCGCTGAAGCCTCCAAGGCTTCCCGGGGCTTCCAGGGGTGGGGGAGCGCCGGCGTGAGCCAGCCGCGGCGGGCGGGCGGCCGGCGCCAGCGGCAGCTACCGCACCCGCGCAGCCAGCGCATCCGCGCAGGTTGCGTGGCCGCACGCAGCTCCCCCGGAGCCTGTTTCTCCACCGGAGTGCGTGCAGCCTCAGCAAACCGGCTGGGCGGCTGGGCAGACCTGGCTTTCCGGGCGGGTGAGCCCGCGCCCGGCGTCGAGTTAGCGTTAGGAGCTGGCTTCCCCGGAGCCCGCGCGGCCGCGCTCAGGCTCTTTCTCTGTTACGCGCTCCGCCAGCGGCGCAATTTAGGAGCAGCCGCCCAGCGTGACCCCGGCCCTCAGCACCCCTCCCGGAGCCGAGCGCTCCTGTTTTAATGAGAATTAGTGACCTTTCCATGGAAACCCTCGGTTAGCAGGGGGGCAGCCGCACAGGGCCGGGCCCGCCCCGCCCCTCCGCGCCCCGCGGAGAGGGTAATAGCCGGGCGGCGATGCGGCCGGGGATGCGCTGCACCCCGCCACCCCCCGGGCATGTCTCCCCGGGCGCCTTCGGGAGAGGCGCCGCTCCGGGCTCTTCCCGCAGCTCATCTCCGAAAATCACCACCCCTGCCCTCAAATGATGAACTGAAGCCTAAGAAACAGCGCGGATCTGGGGGTGTGCTGGACCAGAGGGGGGGCAGCTGAACGATAAATGCCTGGTTTTGGTTTGGTTTGGGTTTTGTTTTTTTTGTTTGTTTGTTTGCTTTTAAATAGTTTTTCTCGGCGGTGGCCCCGTCCTGGCTGAATCCCCTCTCTCTTTTTTTCCCCCCACCAAACCCTGCAGAACAATTCGTTGAGAAATCCTCTTGCGCCCAGCCTTTGAGTGACTTGTCCAGCCTGGACCCTCACGGGGATTTTAGCACCAGCCCCTCGTCCCTGTGCACCGAGCCCCTCATCCCCACCACCCCCATCATCCCCAGCGAGGAGATGGCCAAAATCTCCTGCAGCCTGGAGACCAAAGAGCTCTGGGACAAGTTTCACGAACTGGGTACCGAGATGATCATCACCAAATCCGGGAGGTAAGGCTGGGCAGCACCGGGGTCCCTCCGGGCAGCTTCCTAAAAGTGGCTTTGGATGGGGGTGGGAAAAAAAGGGCAAAACAAACAAAACCCTACAGTTTTTATTTTGGGAGAGAAGCACGGATGGGCTAAGGGGAGGAGGAGGAGAAGGATGAAGCCCCTTAGTTGCCGCCGCGCTGGTCAGCAGCCCCTCGGCGGGCTCAGCCTGGGGCTGCGCGGCGCGGTGCGGTGCGCGGAGCCCCGCGGGGGGCAGAGGCAGAGGCGGCCCCTGCGGTGCGGCGCGGCCGGCTGAAATCAAACCGGGGGGTCCCGGCGGCTGGATAGAAATGTGGTTTCCCTAATAATTTGGTCCGTGGCTAGCAGCTCCTTCGTGCGGCGCAGTGATTTTGCGGGGCTGGGGTCGGCACAGACACAGGGAAATGCGGCGTCGTTGGGAAGTAATTCCGTCAGGGCTTGGTTTGGGTTGTTGTTCTCTCCGTTGCAAATAATGCGCAAAAGAATCCCAGGCTTTCCCGTCACCTCAAACCATGCCGTTTCTTCAGTAAGGCTTTGGGGTTTGGGTCAATCAAACTCAGTCCGGAGGACCCAAATGTCTTGTCGGGTTTTGTAATCCCCAAAGTTACTTTTTATTAATGTTGGTCCCTCATGATTTTTTTTTCTAACTAGCAAGCTCTACCAGCATGTGTTTTGTGTGTGTTTTTTTTTTGTTTGTTTGTTGTTGTTTTTTTAAAGTACGCATAAAATCTGCAATTTGAAGTTCAAATTTTTAAACTGTTTAAAGTTATTTAATTTTATTTCTGGTCTACGGCAAAACCTTACACTTTAAAGTTCCGTTTTGTCAAAAAATAAGTGAAGAAAGGAAAGTTTAGTTTTGAAAATTCCTCTCAGAAATATCGTGAGCAGGCTTAAAAGAACACGCATCTAAAATGTGTGGGAATATTAATGGAAATAATTTCTGCAATATTTCCCTAAAGCTAGTATGGACCCCATTTAAAAAAAAAAAATCCCTGTTTCTAGTATACTTGTATACCTCAGGCACAATATTTTCTGAAATAGTTGTGTACTTTTAACTAACAGACAAAGGTACATTTCTCCTTTTTCACTTTTACCTTTTTTTCTTTTTGCTTCCAAAAAATCGTTCTGATTTCAAGCTGCACTTTCTGTGCATATTAGAGATACACAGGCTTTAACTTCTATCATGCTGAAGCAGAATCAATAGATGTTTTAATGTTTTCCAGGTGGTTTAAACATAGTTCTTAATTTTAGCAGCTTTTCACAAGCTCTCTTTTTTTCTGTTCTCCATCCACATATTTATTTTCTGATTTGCCTTTATTTTAGGAGAATGTTTCCTACGATCAGGGTTTCCTTCTCGGGAGTGGATCCTGAAGCCAAGTACATTGTGTTAATGGATATAGTTCCTGTGGACAATAAAAGATATAGATATGCCTACCACAGGTCTTCCTGGTTAGTGGCTGGAAAAGCTGACCCTCCTCTCCCTGCAAGGTTTGTAGATTTTACTGCTGCTCTTTCTTTTATTTTCTTTACTTCTAATTTTCTTTTCCTTCAAGAAATACCTGCTATTAATCTTTTCACGCTGCTTGCAAACAGTGCTCTGAGACCTTGAGTCCGTGCTCAACAAAGTTGATTGCAAAACCCTGATTTTCTGTGATGCAGAATTGGGCCTCAAATCTCTGCTTGAGGTTTGTTTTATACTGAATGTTCCAAGGCATGCAGGATTTGGCTAAAGGTTCTTTTATATATATACATAATATATATATTTTAAATGAAGTTTGTCTCAATTCAGATAAGAAAGCTTAAAAAAAAAAAAAATTGATTTGTCTCTTGAGTTTGCTCCACCCGGTATTTCACCTCACAATTTAAAGCAATTCAAGCACTACCAGCCAAGTCCAAGTAGAAATACTACATTACAGTTAGGTGTTGTTTATGCTTGAATGATATTATTTCTTGACAACACATCCAGTGTTTGCTAACCAATAATTTTATTCTTGCTTTCAGTCATCTCTTACACAGCAGGCAAAGTATGGATCAGTTCTACAGCACGGAGATTTTTTTTTCTTTTGTTAAGAAATCATGACATTTTCTGAGACGTTAGGAAAAAAAATCAAGTAAATTCCCCCCCCCCTTTTCTATACAGAAACAAAATGCTGTAGAAAATTAATTTCTAAAATCTTTCCGTTAATGTAATTAACGACTGACTCCTTTCACCATTGGGGAAACTGAGGCTACAGCACTAGGCTGTGCAGTAGGAGGGCACTTCAGCGGAGACCCACACTTCATTGTATTCAGCCCAGCACTTCAGTGCCTACTTAAGTCCCCAAGTCCAGTCAGGCTGAAGCACATGTTGAACGACTTTGCTGAGTCAGAGCCGGAGATATGGAAATAACGTGGATGCCTCTCTGGCTTCAAAGAAACTTTTTGTGGAGGGCTCCGCACAGGCACACAGATCTGCTCCAGGTGTCTTAGCCTGGGGTTAAGAACTTGCTTATTACAGAGTGAGAAATTAGAAGTGAAACACAAGAAATGGAAGGACTTTTGTGTGTGTGTGTGTGTGTGTGTGTGTGAGTACAGGGACCAAATCCTGCACGCTTTCCTCATATAAATAGTTCAGCTGAAATCTTGCTGACTGCTGATCTCTGGAAAGCAGCTCAGGGAAGTAAACAAACAAAAAGTGCATGCAGAGAAGCTGTGATTAAAGACAGCAACCTAGGAGTTATGTCGGCTTTGTTTTCATGGCCAAAAACTCCTTCTTGCAATGTGGTTAACGTCTGAGGGCTTCATTTGACGTATTGAAATGAGCACTGATCAAAACCCAAAGAAAAAACATGGATCCTGCTCCAAAAGAGTCAGCGTCAAAAGAAGAAATAAGGGAAGGACAGAAATAGTTTTAAGGCAGGGTTCTCCCCTTCTTATTTTTCTGTTCAAGTGCCTTTTGGGATACCTTTAAATAGATAGCTAATTCACACTGACATAGACTAGTTCAGTGAGGAAATACAAGAGTGTAAGACAAGAGATTGATCCTTGGAATAATTAGCAACTGCCCTGCTGACTGTTTTAGAGCTAGGGTCAAACCTTCTTGAAGTTTAATGTTTATTATCATTGTACTTAAGGTCCTCATCAAGTCAGTCCCCCTAGTCAAATGCATACCTGCACTGTTTCGTTTTCAGGATGTTTTGCCCCTATGTGCAAACATGTACCTCTCCTGTTTCATTTTCAGGATGCTTAGCCAAAAGACCCGTGATCATAGCACAGGCACAGATTACTTTTTCTATGTATGAACAGTACTTACATATATATTTATGCACTTTCTGCTTCTTTTGCTCCTGTTTGGTGAGAAAAAGCATGTCAAGAGGTTCAGTGTGCCAATGTTTGCATTACTAGCGCTTTTTCTGGAGTGTTAATGCATCTTTTGAGGTGGGAAGCGTCAATCTTGCTCAAACAGATTAAAAGTAGCACTCCTCCCATTGTGAAATGGGTTTGCTCCTGCTCTAGGAACAGGAGCCCTTAATGAAGTTATCACTCATGATTTCTTGTCCTCCAAACACATGGTTTTAGCTTTCCTCACTTGAGCAGTGCCAGCGAGGAGCATAGGCATGCTTAGCGTCTGGGAGCTAGTACCAAGGTGCTAACTCCCCACGCACATCACTGCCTGCATCTGCATAGGCATCAGGGGAATTATTCAGGAGTCACATTATGCATGGATGTAAGATTTTGCAGGATCGAACCCGTTAGGTGTTTTGCTCCTTCCATCTTACAAATAACTTTCAACGCTAAGACAGCTTTTTTTTCAAAATTAATAAGTATTCTGTGATTCTGTTTGAAAGATTAGCCCTTCAGGGAACTTTCTACAAAAACCAGTTTATCCCTGTCTTCCTGCTGTCAATGTTTAAGACAAGTTTATGTTGCAAAGAACACTTAAATAAAAATACTTTTTCAGAGAGTCTTTTGTAAATCTTCTAAAGTGCTATCTGGGGATAGATTTCCTATGTGATATTTTATGTTTGTTCTTCCAAATTGCTAAGACCGTGTGAAACATCAGTTTAATAAGTTTCAGCATGTACCTTTTTTCACTCTTCTTCCCTTTTCACCTCCATTCTTTCACTCAAAAGTCTGGTTTTTGTTTTGTGGTTTTTTTTTAATTTACTATATTTAGCTTCAATCATTTGTTTAATGAAGTTATAGTGTTTACACACTTACAGAGAACTCTAGGTAGGAAACCTTTAAAAGGCATTATATTTTGCAGATTATTTGAGACATTAAGGTAATTAAAAGCAGCATGCACAGGGCTTGTAGGACCAGACCAACTGTTAAACTAAATAGAAGGAGAGCGTTGTCGCATTCCAAAATACGCAAAAAGGAAGCAGTACCCAAACCTTGCATATATCATGGAACATTATATACTGTGGAGCAAACTCACATCCAAATATGGCTCTTAAAGCCTTTGTGAATTGAAGCGAGCAGCCTCTTGCATCTGGCTGGCCGTAGGCAGCAGAGCCGGTGTGAACTTCTGGGGGAGCCTCGTGTGCCGGGCTGGAATGTGCACGTTTATTTCTCTAACCCATTTGCTCGTGCATGCTCGTGGTCTCGTCTATTTCTGCTTCACAGGGTGATATGTCTAGTTTTCAACCCTCTTCTCCAGGGTGTACAAGCTCAGGCTGTAGGAGAAGTGTATGGCTAGGTGTAGTTCACCAGGTGGAACCACATGTTGCAGTGGGATCGACGGCGTGTAGCAAATCAGTAAAGAAAAGCGAGGTCTGTTAATACATTTATGTAACTGATATTCAGGTGCCCATCCTTCAGTGACTTTCCCGTTAGCACTCTGCTAACATCCAGGCACTTCGTAGCTTGAAAGCAGTGCCAAGGATTAACCGGCTACGGTGTAAAACAATTGTGCTCAGCTTTTAGACACATGAAGATCTTTACTCATTCCCCAGCACATATTTGAAATAGTTTGGCTTTTTGGTCCCAATTAGCCAAACCTTGCTGAGCCTGATGCTCTGTGATCACAGTAAACATTACTAGCTATCCAGACATTCAAAATTAGGAGTCAGGCTCCAAAAAAAAAAAAAAAAAAATCACAAGACTGGCGGAAAAGTTGCAGGACATGTTTGGGACTCTTTTTGTTTTTCCTTCTGTAATTCAGGGCTCTAAAGATTGAGATCTTCATAGTGTTTCACAGGAAGGCAAAGTTAATTTTCATGAGAGGTAAAATTCTTTTGACATAACAGGATTCCAGGTCTTGGGTTTTCAGATACATCATAATTTTTCATGAGCCTCGCAGTACAATCAGCAGAGTTGATGGCAGTGAGGACGCCTGTATGCTAGGAATATTTTACTGCAACAGGAACCCCGGCTCAGCATCCCCCCCATGGACATAGCTATACCAGCCAAGCTGTGCTTTGGATCTATGTAAGGAAAACATCCTG
This sequence comes from Balaeniceps rex, assembly GCA_013401315.1. Classification (NCBI taxonomy): domain Eukaryota; kingdom Metazoa; phylum Chordata; class Aves; order Pelecaniformes; family Balaenicipitidae; genus Balaeniceps; species Balaeniceps rex. The sequence goes on from VYZW01060584.1 coordinate 25,302, forward strand.
CACATCTGAAGCGAGCTGTGCTGGTAAAACTTTAGTTTCACTGTGTCTTGAGGATTCTGTTGGCAAAAACGGAGAGTGCAGGATCAAATCTCCTTCCTTTTTGAGCAACGGAGCCATGCTCCCTGGAGTCTAGTACGGGCATTCTTGATTAGGGATTAGCATAGTCTATCAGAGAGTTACGCCCCATCGTTTAGTGGTTTTTCCATTCTCCTCTTGCCTAACCAAAATCGTAGCTCAACAACAACAGCAAATGTTTATCTTTCTAACCTGGCATCTCAGTGCTGCCCCACCCGTCTAATGGAAGAAATCCATCCGTGTGGCCAAAGACATCGCCCAAAATGAGAGTCAGGCCCTCAGTGAGTGATAACCAACACCCACAGAAGCAGAACAGATCTGGTTTGCACTAGCTGAAGCTCTAGTTCTGCTCTTAATTCTCTATCACAAAAGAACGTTTGAGTTCAATAATTTCCAGCAATGCATTATTCATATAAAATCATTGTTTTTATATAGCCTGGCACTTGTAATTAGTCTAGTCATAATGTATATATCGTTGTATCTACATGTCTTCTGTGTTTCCTTTTCTTCTGCTTAATTTCCCAAGTGGTGGATTGTCAATTACAGAGCTGCAATTAATTTTTTCATGTCAGACCACTGTGCTGGACTGCAGCCTTCAACATCTTATAAACAGACGTCACCACAGCTAACGTGTGATCGAGTGCAGGTTAAAATCATTATCACGGCTTAATGTTACATATAAAGAAAAATGCATTTTTATCTACATTCCCCCATTATCTCTCTAATGATGCCATGTTTTTTTCTCTTGGAGCTGTAGTCATTTTTATTTTAAGTGCTTGTTAGTACAGCTGTGGGGAAAGACATGATCAATTTTTCATTCGGGAAAAGACAGAACAGTGATTGTTAGTTAATGTCTCCATTTCAGATAATTAGATAAAATAATAGGTATGGTTAGAGAGCAAACTAGCACTTGGACATGGGATCTTCACTACGTGCCAGTGAATTAAACAACTCAAGTCATCTGCTTTACTGTTTTTCCTTAATGGTCGTATTTCAGATGTTCATTAATTTGGGAGAGATTGTGTGTGTCTTGTTCGACTAGCAGCTCTGTATTACCATAAGCTCTCAGGAAATCCATGTCCGTGGAACCACTGCATATCCCGAAAGCAAGATATTGTGGGCTTTTTAATTTCATATGGAAGTGGTGCCCACGCACAAGCCAAGAGGTGAGATTTTTTTTTACAAGCAGGCCTTTTCCCTGTGTTTTCTAGGTTGTACGTGCACCCTGACTCCCCGTTCACAGGAGAGCAACTGCTGAAGCAGATGGTGTCCTTTGAAAAAGTCAAACTCACCAACAATGAACTGGATCAGCATGGCCACGTGAGTAGCCCTCCTTGTGGGAAAGGGTAAAGGAACTGCCACATGGGAATCGCTCGCTTGTGCCACAGGGCCCAGCTTGCAGGAGAGAGACTGCCATGGGGAAAGGCTGCCAAGGCCCCGACCTTACACCTGTCTTGGCCAGCCCTTTGTACCGCAGTGGAGGAGGATGCTGTGCGAAGCTTAAACACGTTTGGTTTTAATCTCTGTCGTAGAGGAACAGGTGACTTCAGAAATCAGGTTTTTTACCTTTCATAAGGTAGAGCCCAGGTCAAAGCAAGTGTTCAAATTATGCTCCTACTGCCATCAGAGGCAGGACATCCACTGGGGACAAGTTCAGGGTGGAGTTGAGCATAACAGAGAGGGAGAGAAGGGAGACAGGTGAGCTTTTTGTTGTGCTTCTGCCCGCATTTTGCTGTGACTTGGCAGTATGTTCTGCCATGTGCATGGCTAGCAAGCTTTTCCATGTGTGCTTGAAAGCTCCCTCTCATTACAGGCAACCTGTTAGGGTTGGGTCCATCAATAAGAGCTCTTGTACTTCCAGAGTCAACACAGCATGGGCACAGAGTCAGCAGAAAACACTGACGTGACACCAAAGCAAGGGCTATCGAATTATAAAAATAAGTGTGCCTCAGCTGCCCTTGAAACAACTGTAGGCTACTTGCAAGTCAAGGTGCCACAGGGTGGACTTGGGTCTCTAAAGGAAACAGGTCCCAGCTCTGATCGGTACCAGTTTGTTGTCACAAGCCCTGAGGCTGGAAGCTGGTAAGTAGGATGCAGAGCTGCTGGCCATGGGCTCCTGCTATGCTCCATCAGCAGGGACAACTCCTTTAGCTACCTGACTGTCTGATGGTAGGTGGTAAGAAAAAGTGTCATCCATCCTGTTCCTTCCCTAGAAGTGCCTGTGAAGTGCAGGAATGGCTTGGTAGTGCCTCCAAATTGCAAAGGAAGAGCTAAAAGTATTGTCCCTGGGCTCGGCAGTTCCCCAGGGGAAGGCTGAAGGAGCGAGGGAATGGATTTGAAAGGGTTGTTGGCTGAGGACAGGGCAGTTAAGAAGGACGAGCATGAAGGCAGTGTTAGTAACCGAGGTTTCTGGAAGAGAGGAGTGATTCTGAACTCTGAAGCATGTGTAGGGCTAACTAACCTGTACAGCTGAATAATTGTGGCATACACGGTGTCAGAAAACCCTCCCCTAGTGTGCTATTTATTGCTTTTTTGGACTGTGTGAGACAGTGGCCGCTCTCCTGAGCTGTGTTCTGTGCAAACGCTTCTCATCCGAAAGAGAATTTTCACTCATTTCAAGACCTAAGAATTGAACCACAGCCATGCTCATTTAAAAGACCTCACGGAAACAACAACAACAAAAGTACTTAAAAAACAAAACAAAACAAAACAAAAGAAAGCCCAGATAAATGCCTCTGTGTTCTTGTTTTGTAAAGATCCGTCTGTGGGTATATTTTTCTTGAATCTGGTTTCCAGTGTTGTTCCCTTCCTGACTAGCGGAGAATGTCCTTTTTTTTTTTTTCCCCTCTCTTTCATTTCATAATCCATAGAAGGGCAAAGCTGAAGATTTGTGGGCTCTATCACTGAGTGATGATAGAGCAGTATACGTGCGCATTTAAAAAGAAGCATTTTTCATCATAACAGGGGCCATGTGTGCCTCTAATAAAGGGCTCGCAGCAGTATATTGCAAACTAGTTAGGAGCACTGCAGTTCCCAGAAGCCCAGATGAGTATAAAAAAGAAGTAGGTCTGAGAAGCTGTCGGGAACAGAGACATGTGACAGAGCAAGAAGACGTAATCGTCTCAAATACAGGGAGTGGGAGAAAATGATCCGTAGCATTTGAGATGTGGCCTCCCGATTAATTTTCCAAGAAGCAGCAGAGGTGGATCCCATTCCTTACGTGAAGGCTTTGGACAGCCAAAGTCGATGGGAAGTTTTGCACGTTCAGTTAAGAATAAGCCCCGAAGGCTTGATCCCGTGTTGAGATTTGCATGACAGGTGTTACACCTTCACGGAGCACTCCCTTTTTAATATTTTGTGGTTTTTTATGTTCCAAATTAGGGTGTCAGGTTTTATGCGCTGCCTTATTGACGCTGTGTAAATACCACCATTGGATGCTCAGTAGAATTAAGGAAGAAATTAATTCTCTGGAGCCTTTAAGGAGGGCTCACTGAGCTATGGCCAATGGCATGTCTGAGCTCCCATGTAGTAAGAGAAGGGGAGAATTTAAATGCCTTCTGAAACCTCTTCCTTCCATTTGAAAGAGCCCTTCTTCACTGTAAAGATCTTTTTAATTGACCTGCTAAAACCTTAGTTATGTTTGATAAGGCATGTTGGTTCCTGAGGAAGTTTTAATGACCTAAAAGACACGTTTAAATACTAGTTATAGGTAGAGAAGCTGGATCCAACCTGATTCTAGTTTGTTCTAGTTCCTCGCTTTCTCCATCCTCCAGAAGACAGTTTTGGTTGTTACGGTAATTGTGGTGCTTTATTTGTAGGGTGGTTCATTTCCTGAAAAGGAATCTCAAAAGAAGAGAGGCATTTGTTTGTTTTCTCTTATTCCGAGACTTTTGGAGTTGGCAAGCACCTCTGCTTGTGTATCTTCAGCAGCATGCATAACCCCATAGCTATGTACATATTCTCCCCAAGCATCAGGCAGAAGTCTTATCTCTGTGTGCATGACATACAGCTTGCTCCATGGAAACATTTTCAGATATCCTTACCAGAGGAAGGAAATGGTTCCTGTCTCTGGATTTTTACAGCCAAGCGAGTAATTCCCATTTTTCTGGTTGTGGAATGTTTACGAATGTGATTTTTTTTTTTCCAGATTTCTGGTGATGTTTTTCACACAGAATGCTCCTTTTAGGACTTTTGGTTGCACTTAGTTGGGGTGGCATTGTTTCTGGTTTATGGTGAGGTGAACCATGAGTGTATACATTATCGTAATTGCTTTTCTGGCATTTATGATAGCAAAACTCAAACACATGAATGTTTGTAAAAGCAAACACAAAGGTGTGAACATGGCCAACAAGTAACCGTGAAAGCAGGGGTTTCAGAATAGCCACACGGAGCTATGACCAGGTGTGGTTTTTTAAAGTCAACCTGGCAGAAGTTAGGAACCTCCATGCTTTTAGAAAGCAAACTTTGCCTGGTAACACTCTTCTTTGATGAATGTGGAAGCCACATTCACAGCATAGTTCCTGAATTCAAAGTCACATTTTGCAGCTGGCATCCAGATTGGCTACAGACCAGTCACCAGAGGCAGTGGGAGCCAGATGCCTACAAACCTGCCTGACCTTACAGCAAGCAGGATCCCTTAAGGACAGATCCTGGTCATCTCCCCTGCTGCAGGCTGTCAGCACGAAGGCAGATGGGACGGCTGGGGGCCTGTGACCATGCTGTACTGACAGTAAGCATGTGCTGGGGGGCTGCCGTGAGTATACGTGCACCTGATGTTTCTCTCGGGGCACACCAGCACGAGTATCGCAGAGCTGGCATCAGGGGTTTTCTGATAGCTAGACCATGCAGGTAGGGCACTGCTCGGACTTTGAGACCACCCTTGGGGGCTACTCTGTGAGATGCACCCTGTGTATCTAACTCCTTTAGGCTGTTTTGATGGTCCTAACATAAGAAGTTGCACGGATATTAAGGGGTGTCTTTGTCCAGTATCCTGCTGACTGATATCAGTGAGTACTGCAACATCGGCAGCCTGTGTGGGGATGCAGATGGAGCACTACACATGCAGACCCTCATGAAAAGGAAATAGTGACCTTAACCTTGGCCATGTGTCTTTTGTGACCTCCTGGCTACATTCAGTACTTGTTTTGTACCTGAATGACTCTACTTGCCTCTGGTGGGAAGGTACAGGTAGAACATCGTGGCAGGGCATGTTATCCATGTGCACTTTTGGTTTCTGAAATATTTCATAAAGGGTTACGTGGTTGTGTTTGAGAAATGGAGTTTCTTTATCACAATTTGCATTCAAAGAGGAGTGAAAGGAAAGGGCATGTGTGGGAGCTGCTCTGTCACAGCTTTTTCCTCTTTCTGCTTGGCTGCTGCTCAGATGTAATAATGCCTTGGTGTGGATATCGCGGCCATGAATGGCAACGGGAAGTGCCGAGCTCTGTGGGCCAACCCCTCAGTAAGCTCATCACCATCCATGCACCGTCCTTTAAAATGTCTTTTGCATCTGCTTAGAGCAGCCCAAGTGACTAGGCTGGTAAGACAAAATTTTACAAAGAGAGGGAAAAGTACTGAGAATTATTACCGGCAAGGTCAATGGTCATTGTGTGTGTGCATATATAAAATGGTGAAGTGATTTGAGAAAGGACCTGAGTTGATAAAAGCGGACATGCAACACTTTCAGGACGATGGTTCCCCAAATTACTTTCTTGTCACTGTGCGCACCCCCCAAAGTCACAGTGTGAATCATAGCAATATTTGGCCAAGAAGGAGCAACAAAGAAAATGCCGATGGAAATTTTAGCCATGACAAAGCTGTGTGTAAGCTCCCCCCTCCAATGCAATGTGCAACCTTTCTCATTGACTGAGTTAGCGCGAAATACTGCACCACTTCTGTTGCGTTTCAGCTGAAGTTAACGCTTCCCAAGGAATGCACATTAGCTATTCCAGATGTACAGAGCTGGCTGTAACGTCATTATGGCCCCTGCAAAATAGAACCACCCACACCATTGCCAATTTCGTCTTGTGACTGTGATTATATCCAAAACAAGGACTGGTACCAGCCGAGCTCTGTATTTAATTCTTATATTGTAATACTGTGGTTAGAGGCAGCCAAACAGGCCTCCAGCCAGTGGTAACTGAAGCAAGTGGGACTCGGTTTAACTCCAGTGAATGTTGAAATTAGTTAGTTGGTACATTAGGTTTAGAATTATTTGGGGAGCTCATAAACAATTGTTAATGAGGATAAAATGGCAAAACCTGGTCATTTTGGGGTTCTGTACTGGTTTCCCTCCTTGCTCTCTTTTTTGGTGGTCTGCGGTGAAGAGCATCCACAAAGTAGTTTGGTTTAAAGGCTTGCCACAGCAAAAGGATCTGGGGAGTTTTATTTTTGGTCATCCGTTTTGTGCTGCTGGTGGTGGTGGTTTTTTGGTTGGTTTTATTTTTGTCTGTTTTTTTGAGGGGTTCCTGGCGTTTTTCATTCTGTACCTGCATATTTTTGCAAGTGTGGCTTCTCGGTCATGAGCTTTCAAGAATTACATATTTACACTTGCAGCTGACACCTGCAAACTGGGGCACATGCTAGCAATAACAAATTCCATATGTAAAGCATCTCATCTGTAGGAACAGGTATTTATGCTTCAAAAACTGTGTGCTCACCAGTGGCGTAGGAGTAAGAGGAAACCAGCTCCTGGGGTGCCTGCTTTTCCACCTTCATTTTCTGGAAGTGCCCAAAGGAGCTGGAGACTTTGCTCTGAAAATCAACCCCTGGCTAGTTAGATTTCAAATGTCTCCCCTGTGGTGTTAATTGGATCTTTTTTCTCCCCTATGGTTTTATAGCCTTCAAGGGTCCTGTTAACCTTCCTTTCAGGACAGTGCCTTCTCACTCTTTCTTGCAGATCATTTTGAACTCCATGCACAAGTACCAGCCAAGGGTCCACATTATTAAGAAGAAGGATCACACAGCTTCTTTGCTAAATCTGAAGTCAGAAGAGTTCAGGACATTTATCTTTCCAGAGACAGTTTTTACAGCTGTTACCGCCTACCAGAATCAACTGGTGAGTATGGTTGCTAATTTCCACAGATTTATCTAAATACCACCCTGCTGAAAACTCCCTTTTCCCCAATCGAAACTAGGAAACTTTATGATATAACCTACCTTTCCATCCCAATGTCTGTAGTGACCTTGCCCACCCAACCTGATTCATATTCAGGAGTAATTCTTTATGTACACAGGCAGTACTACTAACTTCAAAGGGCTGTAAGGATTATTCTTGGGAGTAAAGATGACATGAAAGAGGCTTTAATTTGTCTTCCCTTCTGTTTATACAAAGCTGTTTGCATATTATCATTTAGTCCTTTTCTAATTATAGCTCATTAAGGAACTGTTCTTATTTGCAGTGATCTTTCACACCACGAGCTGTTAGCTGAGAGAGATTCTGGTTTGCACATGATGATTTCATGGGCTTAAAAAGTTGACTAATTAAGCTGTAAGGCTCAAATGTAAGGGAAATCACTCAGAGATATGCTTTTCAGAGGCTGCCCAGATTACATCCAGATGTTTGAATTTCAATTTGCATGCCAGTGAATAATATATACAAAATGGAGGAGATCATAACAATGGATTTCTAATGAGTAATTTCAGGAAGCATATAAACAATTGGAGAGCAGAGGGTCTGCTTGACAGTGGATAGGGTTTTAATATCTAAGTCAGTGGAAATATGTTGTTGGCTTCAGTGTGATTCAGAGTGTGCTTTAAGGGCTTATGACTATGGTACTTCAAAAAATACCTCTTTCCCTCTCTAATTCCCCCACGGTAAGAAAAATATAAGTACTGTCCAAATATGTGGGCAGGCAGCATCACAGAATAAATGTACCTGCTGTATTACTTAAAGATATCTGCATTTCTTAATATGAAGCAAAAGTAATTAATTTCTAAATGCTATGAATAAAATGAAACTACTGCATAGGAGGCCAAAGAAGCTCTGAAGATAATAGTATTAGTATTAAGTCGGTCCTTATGACAGACTCCACTTCCCACTTTAAGGCTTTAATATCAGAATGTATTGATTTTAAACTCAGGTTTGTATCTGAATGCTGCAGAAAATGCATTCAGCACCCGGCAATCTCAAGAATATAATGTTTGGACAGGCTGTTAGATTTTTCCACTTAACTTTCTGTAGAAACCAGCAAAATAGTAACAGGCACAAAACCAGCTAAACCTGGAATTTATTTCTGTAGGATGGATTTGTATTTATGGATGATATTTACACCAGAGATGTTTCTAAACTAACCTTCCCAAAGCACATACATCGAGTCCTGGAAAATTTCTCAATGGAACATCTCCGGAACCCCTAGAGGTTGATGCTGTCATTTTATTTATGACTAATGAAAATGGAGCCTTTTTTCATTTTTGCCATTTCTTTCAGAACTGTTTTAAGGAGGGGTTGATTACATTTCTAGAGATTATTAGATAAAAGCTAAATACATTACACTTTCAACAAACTATCTCATAATTTAAGATTTAAAGGGCATGCATTTATTTAAACAGTCAAACCACTGCCACAGAGTTGAATTGTAGGTCAGATTTCATTTTAAAATGCTTTCTAGCAGATGTTCTCTGATTGTTTGTGAGACAGTCTCTCAGGAAAAATATGGCCATAAATGATTGTGAGTCTCATCTGGCTTTGGTGGATACAAAAAGTTTCTCTTGTGATGTCATACCAAATCTTTAATATTAGGAAAATGGAAGTTCGATTGGTGAAAATATGCTCAAGAGATGAATAGACATCCTTATTATTCTGCAGTGCAGTTGGCTTGGTGTGTTGGTGATCTAAGTCAATGGAACTAGTTAGAGCTCATCTTTTTTCAAGGCAGTTTTCAAAATGCTGCCATAAAAATGTTCTCTGGACGTGATGTACTAACCCACCACTCTCTGCAACATCACCACAAGTCAAGGGCTTATGGATGTCTTGGGAGTAGGATGAGATTATTAACTAATTTGCTGAGCTGTTGCAAGGTCATAGACTCACAGAATCATAGAATGGTTTGGGTTGGAAGGGACCTTAAAGATCATGTAGTTCCACCCCCCCGGCCACGGGCAGGGACACCTTCCACTAGACCAGGTTGCTCAAAACACCATCCAACCTGGCCTTAACAAGGTCCTGTGACAAGGCTAGTTTTCAGGGTAGTTCCCACCAGTTGTACCTGCATGATGAGACAGCCTCAAACCCTCAGCCAGCGCTGAGGTCCCATGCTGTTTGACTAGCCCATATGAACAACCGGTGAGCTGCAGCACCTCTGACGCAGTGCCTCAAAGCAAGGACCTTCCCCAGAGAGCTTGCCCCTGTGTGGACCCAAAATGCTGGGCAGGGAAGACAGCAGCCCAGGGGTGCAGTGAGTTTTCCAGAGTGGCAGAGCAGGTGGGTGGCAGCCACAGGAGCCACTGCTCAGCATATCGTTCATATACTGCAGACCAGTGATTAAACACTTGGTTTTTGTCTTTGTAAGCCTGTCCCTCCCTCTCTGTGTTTCGCTTCCAGAAGACCTCTTTCTCAGAATGAAAAGTTGGGTTCAGTTGTCCTCTTTTTTTTTTTTTTTTTTTTAAATTTTGGAGGAGAAGACACCCCATTTTGAAATACCTTTGATGAGAGCATTTGATTGTTTGAGGATTTGGAAAAGATCCCTTTTCTTTCTGAGTCTCGAGGGCCAGCTATTAAATCTGAGGTTGTGGCCTCTGCAATACAGGTTTTTTTTGAGGAAAGCCAGGCTGACATAGCTGCTCAGTATGAAATGCTGAGAGCTGTTGATTTTCATGGGCTTCAGCTAGAGTTGGTGGCATTCACTGCCTTACAGGACAGGTCCTGTGTTGTCCCTCATCAAGCTCCAACTCCCACCTACAGTTTTATATTTTATTCTTGGGAGAAGTATGTCTGGAAAATCTGAATATTATGATGATGTCTCAGGTTTTATTCACTAAATCTTATTTGGTTGGGCAACTAGAAAATTTCACAAGGCAATGGTGTATTTTTTTCCTGCTCCCAAAAAACCACGGTGAAAGCTACCACCTATGCCTGAAAAGTCTGACTGCAAAGTTAAGGGGAGCCCTGATGCTTTGGGGCAGAGCGACTCCTGATCAGTGGGTTACTCTGGTAGAATGCAAAGGCTGACAGGATGCACTGGGCAGGTTTGTAGCTGCATTTGAAGAAGGGAGGAGAGTTTTGGTTGCAAGACCTCTGTTTTTCCAGGACTGTGATAGTTTTAATGGGGTTACTCCTTTAACCCAGGCTTTGTCACTTTAAATCTGAGTTCTCCCCATATTTTTCCTCCCTCCTTCCCTTCCTCAGCCTCCTTCCATGCAGAAACAGTTAAACTGCCTCTGTGTGATGGCTGGTAAGTCTGGCTGAGAACATTTGCATCTCAGTTTAAAAAAAAAAAAAAAGATGGGGTTGAACTGAAGCAATGTCTTCAGGTTTGCAGGCAGTGGCTCCTAGTTTGGGCTCATACTAGCTGATGTGTGGCTCCACCAAGGAGGCTCAGATATTAGCACGGTGCTCTGCACTGCTCATGGAAAAGACAACCTGATTCGTGCTGCTAAGTATTGGGAAGCAGTAATGTTGTACGTGGGTGGGTTCCTCCTGCTTTAGGTAACATGAAGGCTGAGTCCACTGTGCCCTTTGGTCTTTCCATTGCCTTATGTGTAATACACCCTGGTTTGACTCCTCAGCTTTGCAGCATCTCAAGAGTAGCATGCACACACACACACACAAGGAGCATGGATAAAATTAGCAGTGAAGTCAGGAGGATGGATTGGTTAACACTTTGTATGCTGCAATACCTTAACACTATGTTCATGTCACATTGCTCTTTTCTGTGTTTCCAGATAACCAAGTTGAAAATTGACAGCAACCCTTTTGCTAAAGGATTCCGGGACTCTTCCAGACTCACTGATATCGAGAGGTAATGGGGACTTTCTGTTTACTTTCCATGCAGATAAGATAAAGAGAAGAGAGAGTTTGTAGGAAAAGCATCCTTTCAACTCCTGAGAAGCTGTGCATTTTAATGTTATCTTGTTGCATATAGTAAGCCTCTTCCACCTCCGTTAAAAATACTTATAAACTTTATGAAGAAAGAGCTGTTTTGAGTTTTGACATCTGTTCCAGTTGGGGCCAATATATTCATCTTCCCGAGGGGGCTTCTTGAAGGGCGGAGAGGGTCAGTTTTACAACTTCAGAATTAAAACCTTTTTTCTTATCATACCATTTAATCCTATTGAGGGCTGTGAATTGGGTCACTGGGAAACAAGGGCAGTGGTCCTGTGAAAAAGATCTTTATAGCTCCCCACTGCTCCACACAGCGGAAAAGAGAAAGAGGAGCTTCCCAAAATACACTCCAGCAGTCCCAGACACTGAGGTCAGCAATTGTTGCCATCAGGACAAATCCTATAACTCCCACTTTGACGACAAAGATGCCATTTTTGTTTCACCAAAATTGTACTGCAGGCTGCATCAGGGGAAAGCTTTATCTGGAAACTGTTGAGTTTTGTGTGCGTACAGCTCATTATAAGCAACTGCTGCCACAGGGACAGAAGCATTAACCCACAGTTGAGTGGGAAATAAACTTCAATCTCTTGGTAGCTCTCCAGCACATCACATTTTTATGATATCGGGTCAAACAGCTTGGCAGATGAAGCAAATTAAGCTGCCTGTGTCCTTTAGGCTGGAAGAGAACTTGATGGAGATGGATATAGCACATCCAAATTTTCCTATGAGCAAACAATCATGAAAGAAAGTTTGGAGGGGCCAAAACCCTCCAGGCTCCTATGCAGGGATATCCAGGTGTATCTGTGAATCATCTTTCATGGGTGCATATAGGGGACAAACTGCTCAATGAAGTCATATCCTTACAGCTAGAGAAAGTCTTTACAGCATTTCAAAAGCACATCAATCTAAGCAGGTCCATGGCTGGGAAATAGTGGTATATTTTATATCTTACTAGTGACTGGCTCATTAGTGATCTGTTGAGTAATTGGGTGAAAGAACAGTAATTTGGGAAAGCAAGCTTGTAGACTGCACTGCAAAGTTGTTAAGTTGTTTAACAACTTGCAAAGTTGTTAAACATTGCTTCCTAAGTGAAAGTCTTAGTTGAAAATGGGAAAAAAAACAAAGCAGATTTAATTAAAATAGCATAGCCTGCTGTATTGGTGGAGTACTAAGGTAAACAACATCCAAAGCTCAGGTTTGTATGCAATAAATAGTCAAGAAAGGACCTGTAGGAAGAGAAGATATTTTGATTTTTCACATTTCAGTTTCCTTGTTTTACAGACAGGCGATATCTAACGACACAGCTTTGCAAGGGCTGAGAGAGTCTGAATAGATAAGCTGGGAGAAAAACTTAGTTACCTCTGTGTAGATGAACCAACTATCGTGGTGCTGGATATGAAGGGAATTTTTCCAGAGGACATCTTATTATAACAGCACATGGCATGGAGTCAGAAATGCTGAGCATAAACCGCAGTGCCCTTTTGTTTATTGATAAGTGTAAGAATAGAGACTGAGACAGGCAGCTTAGCCCAGGCATGAATGTTGCCATGAAAGATAAGGTAGCCAAGTGTGAAACCTACAATAAATACAAGAAATAGAATGTGAGAAGTATTGAAATGACATTAAAACTCTGGATTTGAGAGTCTAAGTTTGGGTAAGGTCTTATTTTGACTTAAATGGGAAAGGTTAGCCCTGATCAGGGAACAACAGTATTTAAAAAAACAAAACCTGCCGCACAACAGATCGGGTAATGAGATAGTAAAAGTGTAATAGACAAGAGGGCTGGTAAGAGACTTCGAGAATTTCCTAAGTTATCTGATATAGTCCAGAAACATCAAGGGGTTTTTTTTCAGTTCCAGCATCAAAATATTCAGGCAGATGAGAATGTCATTCTCTGCCCACTGGTTCTATAGACTTCATCTTAGCGCCAGCAAAATTGCTTAAAGAAATCTGATATAAAGCAAAAAAAATAGCAAAGTGAGATATGACAACAGGAAGAATTTCTTGCTTGATGTCCATCGCAACATGCATTACAAGATGTAGCTGATACATTGAATAGTAGAGCATGACTATTGCTCGGTCTAGTTGGAAACTTAGTTATTCCTGTAAGATCACTGTCTAGAAAAATATTTATTTGGCAGGGAAAAGACTATGCAGGCCAAATGCACACTTGCACAGCTCTTGAAAACTGAATATTTATCTAGAAGCTGTAAAAATACCTCCCATGCGTGCTTCCTAAGCAGGCCTGCATACAGTGCGTGCGTGCATAATCCGCAGTGCTGTGCGGTGATCCTAATGGTCTCCTGTAAAGCATCCTGTGATGTTAGGGCCAAGAGATCACTCATTTATTGCGAGTTCCAGTTTTTCCGAATGACCCAAGTAGTGTGAAAGTGTACAGAGCTTTCTATTTCATTTCCAGGTATTTAAGCCTGCTTTTTCCTAAACAGCCTTTGGGGAGGGAAACAAATCAGATCAATTGATCTTTAGAGACCTAAAGAAATTAAATTAGTCTGGAGTCAGTTACTGCACTAAACCATCCAGTAATTGGATTGCTCCTTGTAACTGATTGAAAACAGCCTCTATCTGTAACAATATAGGGAGCTTTTCTTTATAGTAGATCTGAGAGAAAAACACATCTTTTTATGACATGATGACAGAAATTGCACTTTTTTAACCTAATTGAATATGATTTTATAAATATGTGACTTTAACGATTTCAGGCTTCCCATTCTAGATTTACGATCCCTATGTAGGAAATTCAAGCTGCAAATGCCTTTAGGAATTAAATCTGTTTCCATTATATGTGTTTGAGTTAAAATAATATATGTAAAGGTAGTGAAATTTGCAAAATGGTAGAGGAGGTAGGCAACAGCAAAGCTACTGAAGTGCCTGTATTTTCTTTTGTTGTTGTCTAAATACCTTACAATGGTTTCCTTGTACTCATAGCTATATATGCAAAGCTTTTAACCATTGAAAAAAATCTTTGGTGAGTTTGGTACATACCGAATTTTCAGTAGGATGTGAGATTCCTTCCACAATCAACTCTTTCCATTCGTTACTCGTGGTAATCTATTTATGGCAATGGGGCATACTTTATCTGGGGCTACTGTGATTTAGATAAGTTGCTGATTCATCTTTTGATCTTTTTATGTGGTATTTATATCTTCTCTATTATAAAAAGGCTCCCACGGTCGTTGTGATTGAAAAACTGAACCTTTAGCAGCAATTGTCAGAATGTGGAGCTTAACATACTGTGGTGTTGACTACGTGATGCCAAGTGCAGTAGTGTGGATGAACATGATCTTTTTTTAATGGTAACCTTAGTGAAAAAGACTAATGCAAGTTTTATAATGAGCAATTTACTCTGGAGATAGGCTTTAAGGGAACATCTTTATGCTTCTGCTTAAGAAAAAACTGCCAAAGCCATAAAGGATGAAAATCAGAACCCAACAGATTAATTTTTTTATCTTGAGCCTGAATTTATCGTTTAAGTTGTTGTGAAGAATTAGGCTTTTAAAAATAAATAGATAAATAAACCCATTGCAATTAAATATCATGCAAACAATCCAGTGAAAAAGGCGATCATTTCAAGAGTGTGAGTCAACAGAACTACTGAGTTGTAAAATAATGATCAAACAAGAATTGACCGATCATAATCATGATCTGAACTTTGCTTGTCTGTTTGATGCAGTATGCAGTAGGCAAGTTCAGGGTGTGGACTTGTAACTACTAAAGAGACCTAAGGGAGAATACCCATCTGCACAAGTCCAATAATGCTTCTGGGAGTAGATAACATACCTGGGAGGCAATATGAAAAAGTATGGCTGCACAGCCAAGTAATTTTTAGGCAGAGAAAGGAAGGATTGAGGAATGGGGGAAGTAAGAAAGAGAGCTGCATCCCAGCTGAATTGCATGGTAATCAGATTCTGAATTTTCCCCTGAGGAACTTCACGTCTGAGATGTGGAAATACATTGTACCGGCTTACAAGGATGTAAGTGAAATGGATGCTAATGCCTGGATACGGGCACTGCCCTGTTGAAGTAGCAGTCAAAGCCATGTGCTTAATGGTCCGCAGCAGTCCTCTCTTCCATCCCTTCCCTGCTCACCCCGCAGAGCTGCCTTCCTCCCCATTCCCACTTCTTACTGCTGGTCTAGAACTTCCCTGACTCTTGAAATCCCTCTACCAACAGCCAGAAATATACTCTCTCTATGACCTACTCCCACATCCATGGTTAAGTAGAGCTTTGTCATAGTTCTCCAAGTCAAACTCGCCAGCTGATCTTTTATCGTCAGCTAATTCTCAGTCTGCAAATGTCGATAACCAGCCATGGGAGGTCATCTCCAATGTTTAGGCTGGGAGAAGAAGTGAAGCCCTGAGTTTAGGGAGAAACACCAGGGACTCTGGTGCCTAAATGCCTGGTATCTGGTGCCATTCCAGATATCCTGAAGTTACTCCAGACTCCAGCTGTTGCTCCAGAGGGGTAGATGGATTGCCTATATTTTCTATATCATCCCTTCCATTGCAGACAGCTTGGATGTCTTAAGACATCCAGAAAGCACTACCTGCCTACATTTACACACCTGAAGCATTCCCTTCAAATCTGGTTCCTCCAACTCTGCTTACTGTTAGCCAGGCAACTGTTCCTTTTCCCCAGCAGAAAGCCCTCCATGCCT
>VYZW01060590.1:0-32050 GCA_013401315.1 Balaeniceps rex
GGCCCCCAGGCTGCTGCCGGGGGCTGGCCCAAGCCGGACGCCCCGCCGAGCCCCGCGACCGGAGCTCCGGGGCCGGGGCCGCGCTGCCCGGGCCGAGCGCCGTCGTAAATCATCGTGGGACAGACGGCTGCCGGTGCGCCGGGCGCGGGGGGAGCGACCCGGCACGGCAGTGCCCGGGACGGCGGGAGCCGCTTGCCGGGAGCGGGGCTCCATGGAGGGGCTGGGGAGGAACGGGAGCGCCGGGGGGGGCCTTGGCGAGAGGACAGTGGGACAGTGGGTGCCCGGCTCAGTGCCCTGCGCTGTGCTGCAGGCTCTCGGAGCCTCTCCAGGTTTCTCTCGCTTGACAGCTCCAGCCTACATCTGTCCCAGGCATTTTTTAATGCATCGGTTGCATCGGTTTCATAGGCGGCCTCTCAAAAGATGACATGCAGGAGGATACCGTGGCCCTGTTCCATGTCAGATGCACAGGGTAGAAAGCATTGAGCATAATAGCTGATGCTCTGGTCCCCTGTTGGGATACTTGCCCTGCGTCTGGCTGCCTTCAAAGCCAGGTTTACAGACCAAGTGAAGGTGCGTGCGGGCTTTTGGGGAGGATGAACTCTGGAGACATCTGAAGGAGCTGGGCTCAGCCTTTCAGCCTTCACAAGTCTGGGGAGGCTGAAATATTTCTGAGGAAATTTTCCAAGATGTTGGTACAGGACAGCGCCTGTGAGAAGAGCCGATTCTGTGACCCTGTCCTCCATGACACGAGTGTGGCTGGGAGGCTCGAGAGCAGGACATGGCTTCATGGGAGATCTACAAAATGCTTTTGGAGGTAAGGCAGAGAGCCAGATCCCACACCTTACTTTGTACTTGGCTTGGTGGAGGACATGGACTCAGCACAGTACTAACCAGGCAACGGCATCATGTCTCCTGCCTCCAACATAGTCCTTCCTGCATCAATATTTTTCCTGCTTTTCTCTTTCTGTGACTTTATCACTTTCTATGCTAGAGCTTGACAGTTCCTCTGAAGCACCAGCTGTCTTTTGTCCCAGCTGGTTTAAGTGACAAACACAGTAACATCCAGAGTGATTTTCAGCCTGCACTTAGCTTTGAAGATGCTTCCATTTCAAGCCTGAGGAGAGTGTGAATGAAAAACAGCACTGCTGCTGCTTCTTCCAGATATATTAGCTAGTCTAATAAAAGGTATGACCTCTCTCAACAAATCTTAGTTTTTGCTTCCCCCCCTGCCCCAACAGGGTGCATTTTGTGTAGATATTTCCAGAGGAATTGCTTCAAAACAAAGATTGGCAGTGCTTGCCTCTGCCAGTGCCCACACCTTTTTCAGGTTTATGGTCTGATGTCCCAAAGTTAATTCCTTTTGGAAGTGCCCAGCTTTTCCTGCTAGCTCCAGGTGAGGTTTGCCTTCACTGACTGCTTCTGGGGGCAGGGGGCAGGGCCGAAAGAACTCAGCCATCCGTTGGCAAAGAGGGAAGAGGCCAACAGAAGAGACAAGAAAAGGTTAGTGTGGCTTTTGTGCACAATATGAAAAGCAAGTCAATACCATTGTAGGGGCATTGGAGGGTACTCAAAGCAATCAGCCAGGGGCCATTGTGTTCCTTTAATCTACATGTGTATTTCCCAAGAACTCTATTAGTGAAGATGAATGAACTGTGCAATGTCCCTAATTTCTTCTAATTTGGAGCTGGGGTTTTATGGCACTCACAACCAGCACAAAACATGCCTGTCCCTCCAGAAGCCCTGGGCAAACTTGGGAATCATTTTTGCTTGTTGTAGCAAAAAAAAGATAGCAAGGTGAGACGAAGGAGAAAAACCCCTTTAGCCAGACTCTGGTCATTGGGCATTGGCTCCTGGCACAGATGCTGCTTTTAGGGCACTTGTCAAAATTGTCAAATACAGGAACAAGACTCAAATTTTTTGCTGTTAATCACAATGCGAATGTACAGCAAAAATACTTCCACCCCCAAAGTGGGGTACACATCCTACACAGTACACGAGAGACCTTCCTCCCTAATAGAGGAGGATCCTCCTTCCTCAGCAGTAGATTATTACAGTTGCATTTGCCATATGGAACTGCATTTGTCACTGTAGCATCCTTCTTGCAGGGGAGTGGAGTTGTCAAAAGAGGAGGCAACTCGCTTGGTCACAATCTGTAAAAATCTGAAAAAAACCCCAAACCTGTAGCAGAGCAGAGACCAGCTCTGACTCTTCCAGCTCCACATCTATGTTTTCTCTCTTGCCATGCTTAAGGCACAGACTGTGGTGCCCTGACATGCACGTGAGGCATCGCAGAGCTCTGGGGAGGGAGGAAGTCTAACAGTTCCTCTGATAATCAGAGACTGACACAGAGAGTTTAGGATGGCAAAGAAAGGTAGCTGTCTGAACATTTCCCTTTGGGTCTAATGTACTGGCTGTTAGCTAAATCCCCTGCTGCCACAGAGTCCCCTGGGATGTATGTCGTACTAGTATGAAGCCTCAGAAATGGATACTATGGTACATCACAGCTTCACAAAGACCATTTACCTTTGGAGATTTACAGGGGCAATCGGGATCAAATTTGAGAATGTTAATTAGGGGATGAAATAGGTGGGATCTGTTACTTGCCTTTGCAAAAGATGGCCCCCATTCCGTCACCTTTTTTAGTTTTTTTGCAATGTATTATTACAACAATTACTGCTGAAATTATGTTTGGAAGCTAACAAAAATTCTCAAGATGGACAACCTCTAAAGCGCAGCTGCCTGCTATACCTCTTTCCTGTGCATGCATAGTGAAGACTAAATGGGAATAGTTTTCATCCTGTTGGTGCTGTTGCAACATATGTATGGGACGTGGCTTCACACAATGAAATCAGCTCCATAAAATGCCACAGATCCTTGCTTCCTTTCCTCCTGTCTTTTCTTTATGTCAAGCTGAAATAATGACTGCCTTGCAGAGCAGACATTTGAAGCTGAAGTCACTCTGCAGGTGGGACATCGCTCTCCAGACCAGTGATGTGCAGCAGGGAGCGCCTCCCTGAAAGATGAACGGGGTTTTCAAGGTCAGACAGCAAATCGACAAGGTGCAGGGGGGACAGGGTGGGGCAAGGAAAAGGGGGAAATATTCACCCAGCAGGAACCTGTACCCTGCTGCAGTTTGCATACTCCGTATCATCCAACAGATTGTTAAAAACTGGAAAAACTGGCTTTGCTTTTTTTCTCCCCAGAAGTTCCTAAGTGTGCAGTTCCAGAGCCTTCCTGAAAGCACGATGTATGAGGAAGCTGCTGCCTCCTCCCATCACTGCATCACTTACACCTTGACAGTCACTTCCTGCGTTTTTTCTGGTGAGATTTTTCTTTATCTGCCCCTAGGAGAGTTGGTTGTGTTTTCTCCACCACTTACAAGGTGCTCTGTGGCATGCAGGAATCCCACAGGGAGTGCTGAGCGGGCCGTGCAGCAGAGTGCCCGAGCCTCCACGGAGCGTGCTGCCCCCGGTGTCCGTCCTGACTGTGGGCACAGGATCAGCCGTGGCTGCTCTGGCAGCAGGGCAGCCCTTTCTGGGTGGTGAGCAGCATGGGTCTAGTGCGAGGGCTTGGGCAGTTAGGCTTACCACGCTCAGCCATCCCTCCGGAGAGAGGGAGTGGAGGTTCATGCTGTAAGGCTATATTAATGCAATCCTTCTTTACTTGTTTTCCAATTAGCCTAATTGAATTCGGATTGCTTAAAAGTGGTCACTAGAGACATTTATCTTGATGGGATGACGGCCTTGAGCTCCAGCGATCCTATTAACTATAAGAACCCAAATCCCAGGTAGGGTCCATCCAGCAGTAGCTCCCATGTGACCTAACACTTTAATCTGCTCCTTTTCCGTGCAGCACACACACACACGCACACAGAGACACACGCACACACACAGACATGTACACATACATGCACATGTGTGCACAGGTGCATGCACATATGTACACATGCCTTTGTGCACACATATGCACACAAGTGCATCCCCATAGACATGCACACACAAGCAGTGGCTGCCTCTTAAGGTTCCAGCAGCCTTAGGAGAAAGGTTGTTTAGTGCAAGACGCTGGAGACAGACCTTGGAGAAAGACCTTCTTTCCTTTTTCTTAGGAGTTGGAGCAGAGACAGCATGCTGCCTGTCTGCCTGCCTGCTTGCTGTGCTCCAGGCTCTCCCATGATCTGTCCCAAGGGCTAAGCAGCTAGAGCGCTGCATGCCCAGTGACATGTACCCCATGTGGCCCTGCCACCTCCTACCCACGTGCCTCCCCAGGCCTGCAGCTGGTGTCTGAGGACAGGGACAGCCGGTGCTGGAGGGATGAGCCATGCAGGTGCTGGCAGGGAGCAGGGCAGCCACCTCCAGCACGGTGAGGGTCAGGCTCCTGCTCAGGGCAGGACAGATTTGCAGCTGTGCCCTGGCCATCACGCCGCCCTGCGTGGGGAGTCTCAGGGGGATTTGGGGCAACAGTGCTGGCCCCCCATGGGCCCGGGATGCACTGTGCCCCACCACTCCTGTGCACAGCCCGATGCCAGCCCCAGGGTGGGTGCAAGCCCTGGCCCCAGCACCCCAGGAAAACTCTGTGCGTGGGAGCTCAGGGCAGAAACCAGCACCTCCTGCGATGTAGCCCAGCTCTGCCACTCCTGACTGAGAGTTTTTAAGTCTCTGTGTCTAAAAATGGTGCCTAAGGCAGCCCACTGCCCTCCCAGCAGCAGATCAGCGTGGCCGTGGCCCGCACCAGGGCTGGGGAGCATCCCACGCTGTGGATGGGGAGGGCCCCCATCCCACGCCAGCCTGTAGTCACCTCCCAGCCCCACTTGCCTCTGCGAGCCCTGACGGTTTTTTGGAATGTCATTAATCACTTGTTTGGTGATTCTGACTGTACTTTCTTCTCTGACCCTTTAAACCGTGAAAATGCTGATCCTATATAGGCTGCCGAATTTAATTAGCTCCTTTAAACCACCAGATGCTTTAAGTAAGATTTTCAGGATGTCCCAGGCACATTTTAATTCAAAGGTCGAAAGCCTTAGGCTTGTTTACTTTGGCGTTTTATAGATAAGACAATTCAGTCTATAAAGTAACAGAACAGTATGGAGACACCTACCAGATTTATAGAAATACAGAGGGAAATGGATTGATCCTCACAAACCACAGGCCAGTTCAGCTGAGCTGGCAACTATTTTAACTACTTTATGTAAAGACCTCCTAAAAGACCCCACTTGTCTTTCTGCATAGATAATTAAATTCTGTGGTGACATGTGAGAGAAGGATCCCAAAAGACAGAAATTGGATCAGAAGTATCGGTGGTTTTAGGCAGAGTGTTTGAGACTGAGTTAGCATTTGCTAGCCCTGATGCTTGATGAACGCACTGAAGATAGGTCTTCTCCACTAAAGAAATGGCCTGTTACAATCCAAGAGCCACTGACATCCCTCTCTGAATGGACCAGGGCATCCTCTGGAAAAAGCGGGGAAGGTAAACTTGACGACTTCTGTGTTTCTTAAGTGAGAAAGAAGTGAGCAAGAAGAAAAGGCATATTTTCTTGGGACTACAATGGGGAAAATATTTGATAACAGATTTTCAAACAAGTCTATGCGGCTTACATTTGAATAGTGATTGCTGAAAGAGCTTTTCCAAGATGATCTCTTGCGTCCAAGAACGCCCTACACAGAGCTGTCCCACAAGGACAGGACCAACACCTGCCACCTCTCCCTGTCCCTGCGCTGGTAACTCCAGCGTCGCTGCTGGGGAGCTGCGGCTGGCAGCTCCCGAAGGAAGGGGACTGTGCGATACGCAGCCGGCAGGGCAGGGCTGAGCCCCGGGGAGGCGCAGGGGTGGACTGGGGACAGTGGCTGGGGGCACCAGAGGGTCCGGATGGCCAAGCAGGACTGCGGTGGGGGGGCAGGTCCTAGGCCAGCTGGGAAGTCCATCCACAGGTCAGGACTGGGCCCAGCAATTGCCAGGCAGGTCTGAGGTCCGGCTGGCAAGTCAGTTTGCAGGTCAGGGTCTGTGCTGTGGCCAGGCACAGACATGGCTGTGGCCGAGCTGGGGACAGGCACAGCTACAGCACAGTTCAGGCAGGGACTGAAGGCCCAGTCCTGAGCTTACCTGGAGGCCCAGGGCCTGTGGGCAGGGGTGTGGGTGAAGGGCCATTGAGAAAATAAACAAAAAGTTCTTTGGCCACCAGACTTGTATGAGAAGGAAGTCTTTCTGACAAAAAATGTTAAAGCAGACATCGAGGGTTGATTGCCCGTTGCCAGGGCTGATACAGTGGCTCGACATGGCACAGAGCTGTCTCGGACACCTGGGTGTACCAGGGTGTACCAGCAGCCTGGCGCAGGGAGGAGCTATATTGAAAAAAACCCAAATCTGCTTCTGTTAAAAACTAGAGCAAGACAAAACGATTGGATGTTTTCTGTAGCTTCTGAAGGTCCCTTCTAACCTTTCTTGCCATCTAACCTTTCTGGCTTGCTTCCTTTCTTGTCTGGAGGATTTTTCTGTTGAACAGCAAAGCAGAAATAGACCCCTCCGGGCCCATGCAGAAGGCAGCCTTCCCGCTGCTTCTCCCTTCCGGAGGGGAGAGGCACACTCTTAGCAACACCACGGGAAAAAGGCAGGCGGTTGTTGAAATGGACGCGCTCCTCTAGGAATGGCCTGGTCTCTCCTCACAGACTGCACCACTGCCTCACCCAGCTCCTCATTTGGGCAGCAGGAATAAGGGGGCTGGAGCGATCTGCAATGGGTTTGCCCTACAAGTTTATGATATTTTCACTTTTCATCTGACTTAAATAAGCTAGACATCCAGAAAGTCATGATGCATCTCCTGTCCTCCCCTCGAAGTGAACAGCAAGTGGAGGAAGCAAGAGGTCCACTTTTGTCAACCAACACTGACAAATCTCCCCCCCTCTTTCCTAGTCGCCCTTCCTCAAATACCCTTCCCATCCCAGTGCTGAGGACGCACCTCAGGGCCAGGGCCAGGGCCAGGGCCAGGGCCAGGGCCGAGCATCCGTGCAGCGGCACAGGGAGCTCGGCAGCTGCAGGATAAGGAACCCAGCCAACGAGCTGCTGGACGGGGGAAGGCGGCAGAGCTGGCCCCACACAGTCACATGAGAGAAATTCACTCCCTGGCAGCAAAATACAGGCACCAGTTCGATTTTATACCTTGCTCTAGTTGCAGGAAGGAATCTCAACTTCCTTTTCCCATTTGCAAACTGGCTGCATTCAGGGAAACTAGAAACTGTGTACCTCTGTCTCTTGCTGGCAGCCCAGAACAGGGTTTTGCCCAGAGCTCTCTTCCTCAATGCACAAAAGTGATATAGGTGATGTGCATGTTTTACAGACCTGGGCCAGTATTTTTCACGATGCTACAGATTCCCCAGAAGTCTGGAGGTGATTCCCTTCAAGTGACTCCTGGCTAGAGAGCTGGAGATGTACAGCCAGATACAAAGGCAGGTGTTTTTCCTGTACCTAATACTGGGGACACCCAGCTGTTTTCTGCAACCCCCAGCAGATCCTCCCTGTTGGTGATGGGACCTTCCAGAAAGCCGGTCCATCAGATCACCCAGCTTCTCTCAGCAAAGCACTGTAACTCACTGGGGCTTGGCAGAGCCACCACCATTCTGTGGGGCTGGAGGACATGACCCAACCCAGGCAAAGGGGGCTCAGTACAGAGCGGATTTCACCTCTGGGGTGCTC
Source organism: Balaeniceps rex (assembly GCA_013401315.1). Taxonomy (NCBI): domain Eukaryota; kingdom Metazoa; phylum Chordata; class Aves; order Pelecaniformes; family Balaenicipitidae; genus Balaeniceps; species Balaeniceps rex. The sequence continues at coordinate 7,684 of VYZW01060590.1, forward strand.
ACAGACCAATACCTGAGGCCAGGATTGAGGAAGAAGGAGAGAGAGAAAAGGAGAGGAGAGGAGAGGAGAGGAGAGGAAAAGGAAAGAGACAAAAGAGTGAAAAGACAGAGAAAAGGAAGGAAGGCAGGAGGGAGGCAGGAAGGCAGGAAGGAAGGGAGGGAGGGAAAAAAAGAAAAGAGACAACCCATACTTAGTGCATTTATTCATTTAAAATGAATATTTTTACTTGATTGGGTGGGGACAGAGAGAGAGAGGGAGACTTATAAACCTGTAGGAAGGTGCAACGTGTATTCATTTGCAAATTTCATTCACAGGCTAGCTCTTGGACAACTTACAAAGTCCTTCATTTTATAGAATATCTGAGCCCCTCGGGAGTAGTGTTGTGTATATCATCCATGTGTAAGGGCTGTATGGCTTTTGTGTGGGTTATCATGTGTGACAACTACTCTGGCTATGCAAGTGCAGAGGCAGACTGATGCTCCCATCTGCCTTAACCACAGGACCCTGCTCCACGGGGCTGGTGGAGATGACCTGTGCTGGCCCCATCATTGCCTGCCCAGGCGAGTCGCCATCCCTCAACCAGCCAGCCGCTCTGTATGGGGCCGGGCTCCTCCAACTGTTAGCCAGCACTAGCTCTGCTTCTCAGGGAGTGGGAGGCAATCAGGCCGCACCTGCTTCGGTTTTCTCCAGAAAAAAACTCTGAACTACAGCAAAGAAAATCTTGCTTGCTCCTGACTCTAAAAGCATTGAACTGGATCCTGTGTGTCCCACAGACTCAGTCAGATTTAGGACTAGTGAAAGCCATGCTTTTTCCCAGGGTTTAGGTGCCCTACCCCAACACAATCCTCCAGGTGGGCCAGATACAAGGTTTGGCCTTGTATGGAGCTAACTCCTACAATAAATGTGGTGAGCTCATTTTAGCCTATACCAGTTATTTGCTGGTACCCCAAGCCCCAGAATTTGGCACACGTAGCAGCCAAGCAGAAGGCCGTTGCTGTCACTTAACGTTTGAACTGCATTTGAAGACAGAGAGGCTGTGAAATTAAAGCAGCCTGGAGCAGTCTGCCTTGCTCACTGACCATGGTCCGCTGATAGCTACCAAGCCTTGTTTTCCTACAAGTCCTCACTCACTTCTATATCCGACGACATTTTTGTCCTAACCTGTAAAGCTATATGCTTCACTTTTTGCCTTTTGCTATATTTAGTACAGAGATGGCAAAAAACATTTTTTTTTTAACTTTTTGCAGAAAATGTCAACATCTGAATATTCGGTTTGTTTCAAATATATGTATTTATTTCTGAAAGCAGTATTAATGAGTGGTTACCTATGTGTTATGCATCAGAAGCATAATTTTGCTAAAAAATACACATTTAATAGCATTCTGATCACTGTGAAAAAATGGGAAAAGGCACATTTTTTCCCCAATATTAGCTTTTTTAAAGCCATTGTTTCCATGGGGAAAAATGTTGTGTTAAAAAACGAGGATCAGTTCTAACTTTGCACTAAGCAGTCACAGCATGTAAATTTTGACACACACACACCCCCCTTCAGGGTTTTGAAGTCTCTCTCTCTCGCTTTTCTATATTTACATTTAATGCTATAGAGCTAAGTGCATTCCTCTGCCTGCCCTCACGGTGCAGCCCCTGTGAGACAAGACTGAATTCACAACCCTTGGATAGTGGTGTCTCTTCTACATCACAGAACATTTCTGCTCCGCAGCCTGTTTTATTTCGGTGAAGGTGGCTTGTGCCTTTTCTTTGATTGCATCCATGTCCATATTCTGGATGTTCTGCAGCTGTCCCAGGATAGAGTCCTTGTCCTCTTCCTCCACCTGATCTTCTGCCACCATCTTCTGAAGGTCTTCTGGCAAACCCACATCATCTCCAGCCATCTGTATTTGATTCTCATCCAATTCACTCTGATACAAAAAACAGAAAATAACAACAGTACCTGAGAGTGCTTCTGCTATCCCAGGATCTACCAATGAGTCTCTTTTTTGTTTGACTGGTTGATTGGTTTAGGGAGAACCAAAACATATGCACAGATTTTTCAGTCAAGTTTTTAGATGCAACTTGTGAATTCAGGGGCTCAATCAGCCCCCATACATGCTAAGATTTTTCAGACAAAGTCAACTGTATTTCTTTGAAGGGTTTCAGTAGTGTCAAAACTGAAGCCCTCAGTGTCGCTTGCCACTTTAGAAATCTGTGCCATATATGTTAACTGTGGTAACATGCTGATACTGCAGGAAATCCACCACAAGTTCTTTGTATCCACCAAAGGCATGCTGCAATATACTGCCTAGTCTGTCATCTGTTGTGCGATTTGGTCAATGAAGCTTTAGAAGAACTGTGTGGCTACCATTCCCCTATTCATTTGGTGGTAGGTATTTTTAGATAGCAGCACTAAACTGAAGCCTTCCTGAACAAAGATGCTCTAAACTTAGGAAAGAACTACTGGAAGAAAGGTCTCCACCTTCCCCAAACCATGTCTAAACTATATCTAGGTCTTCGGTTGGCATCTCTGAGTTGTGATGAAGAGCAGGGGCTGCCTGGCACATAATCAGAGCAGTGTTGCAGTGCTGGTAAGTGGGGTAATAGGAGGGCTTAGACAACAAAAGAGAGGATGGAGGTTGGGTGTGAATCTGAGAAAGCAAAAGGAGACAGGAGGAGGAACTGGTTAAGCAATTAAAAGGGCTGAGATGCAGTAAGCACTATGCACACTTGCTTCCTGCCTGCCCACTGAAACGCTCTATCAGTTGGGCTATGTCAATTTTTCAAACAATGGCAATTTTGTTCACATTTTGTGGTGGATTCTGATGGATCCAGAGCTCAGAAGAACAGGATATTTTGACACAGTTCACACATCAAAGATAAGCATTAATGCCTCATTACATCTCCAAAATGAAGCATGACAGCAGCAAAGGCCTAATATGAATAAGCAGCAATGCTGTCAGCAGGAGGTGTTTTTGAGAGTGAGAGGGGTCTTGGATTTGCATGAATGGATGAATGCAAGAATGAATGGAAGGACATATATGAGCAATGCCTGTGTAGTTTCAGGCCTTAGCAAGGACAGGCAGACTGGGATGCTTGACTGCATAGCCACTATTTACTGTTACATATATTTGCACGGCTTTATGTCTGCAATAACTGTACTTCCCTTTAACCTGATTTCTCCCCATATCTCTTATGAAAATATGGAGAGGTGTATCATGATCATTACTAGTGTGTGACTAAAATGGGTGAGGACGTCTCTTGACCCCTTTGGGCAAGGGTTGCTGCTATCAGATCTGTGGGCGCTAGAAACAATATCCCAATCGGCAGAAGTATTCTTTATTGATTGTGTAGCAGGAAAAAAATGTGTTAAGCTTTTATCAGCAAGTGCTGGCTATCGGAGGAGTTAGCCCTTTTGAAATGCTCGCAAGTAGCGGTAGAGGATGATAAGAAAGATACTGGGTTAATTACTGAAAAAGTCCCCCTAAGCAGACAATCACACATGTTCTTTTCTTTAGAACTATTTATAATTTAAGACATCATCACTGCACATTACTTTATATTATGTGGAGAGATGCCCGTACAGCGCACTCAAAGGCCACTTTGGCGATGTGAACAATTGTTTGGCATGTTCTTGCACCAAAGCCCCCTGTCTTACTGAAGTCCGAGATGTGATGCACAACACAATTTGGGGGTTCAAAGTGTTCTCTGACCAAAGAAGAACATATTCAGATGTAGTCTAAAGCAGTACAATTCTGCCCAAGTCACCTGCCTCTACCCACTTGGCATTTAGCCTGTCCTTGAATAAACCTAGTATGAGCTTCAGCAGGGTAGGGTCGCGCAACAAGCAGCCAAGAAGCACATAAGATGGGTATGGTCTCTTCTCTTTCTTCTAAAATTTGACAGATCTGGTTCTGTTACTTTGATTTGAAATGGAAATGTACCTTTAAGTTTCTGATTTTACCTGTTGAGATTTTTTTTTAAGTCTGGCAGAAATAAGTTAAAGCTTGTTTTCTCCCACGGAGAGACAAGAAGATTTTCCCACAGGATGTTCTTAAAGTCAGGCTAATGCTGCAAGTGTTCAAAAAATGTGTAGACGTGGCACTTCGGGACATGGTTTAGTAGGCACGGTGGTGTTGGGTTGATGGTTGGACTAGATGATCTTGGAGGTCTTTTCCAACCTTAATGATTCTATGATTCAAATACACAGTGAGCCTGCAGCTCCAAGCACTCACTTCTGAAAGTCAGGATCAGAAATGTGTTGCTGGAAATGCATCATGTCTGTTAGTTTCAGGCAGCAGCTTGCAATCAGAGTGCGAGCAGGGTGTGCAGATCCCTACTGAGGGATGCACACGTGGGGACTGTTACTTGTGTAAGGCCAGACATGGCTCTGACAGTGATAGAGGCACTACCCTGCATCAGAATACACTTAGCTTGGAGTACAGAGAGCACCCAAAATAGGCAGACCTCACGGACAGAACAGCTGGGGCCATGGGGTCTAACAAACCCCTACAGAAAGCCCCTCTGGACCCTGGCAAACCTGCACTGGACTGGATGGCCTCTCTCCTGATGACTTTAATCTCCATAGTCTCCAGGTCTCTGCAAGTGTTCAGCCACCCTTTTAGGATCCCTGAGAACACAGAAGCAACATCTATTCTTAGGAATTAAATATGCCTGGCACTGGTCTCTTGCCCCCAGGCCAGCTGGCCTGGAACAACCCACTGTGATGTTATTGAACTCTCTCCCCCTACCAGACAGGGTGGTCCCATCTAACTGCCTATTGGGAATGCCTGTCCTAACTCCCCAGCCAGCCCTGGGAACTGCTTGGGAGAGTGCCCAGGCCAAAACTGGGTCAGACACTATTCTGACAATTCAACAGCATAGGCAATAGAGTCCTAGTGCCTGGTAATATTCTTTGACCCTGATCGTGCATCTGATGTAGTCAGACTCAGATCCATTTTGTCACAGGTGCAATATAATACAGAGTTCTTTATACCTACATGATACACAGGTGTAAGCAGAAAACAGACAGTCTAAACATCTGCTTACATGAAGTCTGATTGTAAACAAAAGAGATGAAAGCTCACAGACTAATCCACAGGGGAGCCAAACTGTTTTCCAGCGTCACTGTGTGATGTACTGCTTGCTCTATGTCTAACTTATCCTGTCATAAAATTTACCTATGCCTATGTGCAGAGATCTTTAGGTAGGTGAATCCAGACCTGATCCTGTGATTCATCACCTGTAATGCACCAGTTACATATAAAATTGGAGTTCATCTTGCCTTGACCTGCAAGTGGGCTTTTTGGTAAGCAATACAGCAGCCCCATACTGACCTATGCCATCCAAGGGCTGCAGGTACCTCACAAGTAGGTATGAGGAGCCACAGGTTGGAACCACCAGCCTTCTCCCCTGCAAACACCTTCTTGGGCCATCCCTACACAGGGATCACAGTTTGGAGCACAGGGAAGGTGTGCAGAGGCTGCTCGACACCCCAGCTGTCAGGGCCTCGTAGGCACCATCATGTCATTGCCCAAACTGGCTTCAGTGAGAACCCCCTTACCCCTGGGGCCCAGAAACCCCATTTCAGCTCAGGTCAGACCCCCGTCCTGCCCTAAGCTACATCACAGCTGGGCCTGTGCCGAGGTGGTCCGCTGCTAAGCCTGGCTTTCCAGGATGGACCATGCTTTGCCTTCCCTGATGATCACTGGGCTGTCGCTGGACCCTGCTGCCAGCCCCAGCTCTGCCTGCTGCGTTCAGAGCCTGTGGGACCGTGCCTGTGGGTGAGGGCACGGCTTGTGCTGGGGTCCCCATCGCCCCAGCCTGGACCTTCTCAGGGAGCAGTCCTGATCCCGATGCCTCCTGACATCCACATTGTGACTCCATTTTTCCACAGTGGATCTACAGCTGTTTCACTCTGGCCTATTAAGAAAACATTTGGATCAGCAAAAGAATTCTTCAAGCTTAGCAAATGCTTGTTTTCAGATACTTATCTAAAGCACTTGTGCACTGAAGAACTTCGCCTGAGACACGTTTCTCTTTCTGCCTGGCCAATATGCATCCCCCGTGGCACAGCTAGAGCTTATGTAATGGCTGCATACAAGTAAAAAACCCTTTAATTCTGGAATGGTATTATTCATTAAATCAAGTCTTAACAATATTCCCATCACAGCACAATAGAGCCAAGAGCTGTTTGAGGCTACATGACTACATGCCCCTTTCATGGCAAGAAGCTTTCCTTTTTAATGTCTTCAGCAGCACTTGTTATTGAAAAGGCACCTGATTGCATCTGAATACTCTTTCCTGCTGAACATCAGTGAACGAAAAACATCCTGCTGTTCAGTAACTGAGAATGTTGTAGAGCAGTGCCTACTGCAGTGCTTTGACTAGAGGAAGGGATCCACCTGCTTGGAGCAGATGACATAGTCCCTTCCCGAGGTGCTAGAAATGCATATATCGCAGCACAACCCCCAACACTTGGACAGAAGAATGGCACTGATGTGACAATACTCTGACAGAGAGTAGTAGCATTTGAGGTGACATGGTGGATATATGTGCAGATCAGTGATGTGAAAGGGGTGGTGGGGCCCATGGGGAGAAGTCGCTGTGCCGCAGGTGAGGTCTTCGGACAGGCTGGATGGGCCTGTGGTCAGATGCTCCTCTCCTGCATCACAGGCACCATCACCTCAAGCCTCTGTGTTTAGACCTTGCAGAAGTTAATTGATTACTGGATCCCAGTTCAGAAAAAAGGCAGTAAGTGAATAAAAGAGTTTGGTGTGGGTTTTTTTTTAAATTAAAATACTTATGTGTGTATTTATATAATTTTTAAAAAATGTTTTGTATGGAGGTGATGCATTGAATACTCCAAAGATGAAAAAGTTGTCCATAGATCAAATGTCTCATGGCTAAAAACATCTTTCTGATGACAAACCTAAGTTGACAATTCTGTTAATAGGATTAGGTTCATTAAGGGACTGCCTTCTCTTATAAATCTGGCCCAGATAGCATGGAGCTTTAGATTTTGCACTGAAAAGGGGGCCCTGCTTAGTCCTGAATTTCATGCTTTCATTTACAATGTGTGCTAGTGATTGATACTGGTAATATTCAGGGTTTCTATCCGATACTAGACTACCTGAAACAACTTTCATTTTTCAAAATAATGAATGCATTATCACAGGTCTGAGAGCATTTTGCTGCCATAATGTTGTATCATAGAGCTGATGTTTTTTTTCAGGGACATATAGCATGCACATAATAATGTCATTTTCTTCCTGATACAGCATATGTTTTAATAAGGGCTGATGAAAATAAAGCAGACCTTCAACCGAGAAATGCTATATATGTAGACACAAATGCAGAAAAACATATCCTGCAAAATTTACTTGCAACTGCTGCAACTCAGCAAAGCTAAGTATATGCTTAATATCCTCTCTGCTGGCTTAGAGCTCCTGTCATACCTTGGAGGCAAGCCTTCTACTGTTATTACTGAAGTTTGGCCCCAAAGACTACTTAGTGTATACCAAAGTCAAGATCCTGCTGGAGATCACCATTGCATGCTCTGGGGTGCTATGAGGTGGCAGTCCGCTCGTCAGAGGTCAGCCAAGGGTGACTGTGGAGACCTGAACTCCATCTCAAAACTGAAAAAAGGACTACGATTGGGAGACTTTCAAAATCACAGAGAGACACCCAGCTGCACTGACTTTTAGTTGAGAGCTGGGCACGCAAGTGTCCTGAAGCCTTTGAAACTAGCCCTTCTTGGGACTTAACGCTGGGGCCTCGCAGAGTGTGGTGAGGCTGTGGGGAAACGCTGTTCAGTAGCTGGCTCAGAATATGCCTCCAAAAGGAAACCAAAGCCTAATGATATTTTACTACTCAGCTGCTAATTAAAATGCTGGTGTTTAGAGATTTAGGCCTTCAATCCAATAAACCACTTAAAATCTTGTACTTCATTTTTTTGCATAATTAATCTTTCTGTAATTAAAGTCACCCTCAGGATATGTTTTCCTCTTTCTTATCACAATGCTGAGCACTCACAGCCCAGAACAAATGGTATATTGCAACTGATTAATACAGAAGAGCATAGTGGAAAACCTGCCCTTGCTCCTTCTACCCCCATATATGACACTTGGTCATGCATAGAGCTAACATAGATCTGTGTTTCTCCACGCATATCCCTTTCTCTTCCAGATGGATATTCGGCCTGGAGGGAATCTGAAGATGTGGTGCATTTCTCCAGTCTTTTTGATGCCAGGCTATAGCTGTGAGTGAGTGCCAACAATTCCCTAACATATCTACTGCAGGAAAAAATATCAACCTTATGCACACGGAGTGGATCCTATGCTTACACCAGGTCCTGGGATCGCACGGGCCTCGTGCTGCGCGCAGGCAATACACACAGTCTGTCTGTTTTACCGGGGACTGCACTCTTGAGCAGAAAGAGCTCAGCACCTTTGGTTCATCCCAGATGAGCATGATGCATTGCAGATGCTCTGTGCAGTTTGTAGGAGATATGCAGGTTTGATAACACCTGGAAACATTAGACTACACGGTGCAGACACGCGTGTTTCTATAGAGGGACCTGCAGCCATAATAGCAACACCCCTAGGAGTGAAAAAGAGCTCAAAGGTCAAGTACAAGTAAGCGTACGACCTTGATAACCATCTGTGACAGACTCACGCGCTAATAATACTTCCATTTAAAGGGGTCATTTGAATGAGAAGCTATAGCTGTAGCAATACGCCTTCATTTTTGAAGATGACAAACTGTGCTTTCAGATAATTTTAAAAGTCAAATGCCCTTACAGAGAGTTTGTTGATCTGAAATGAGTTGTTCTATAGAACTGTATTCACTTCAAATTTGCTTACGAAAGCTTTGTTCAACACTGACACAGCTGAAGGGCAAGTAGAGGTAGCTTAATTGAGGTTTCTCCACATAATTTTTTCCCTTGCTTCCCTCCCCCTGCCAGTACCTGTCCCAAAACACTCTCCATACTTTTTTAAGACAGCAATTCTGTGTCTTGGAAAGTCAGTTAGCAGGGTTTTAGTAGCAAAACCCATGTTTTCAAAGTTAGAGAAAAACACATTTTTCATCCCTGATTATGAATGAGGCCTCCCAGACTGGTTAAATACAGATGATATAATTTTATCTAAGTCACAAGGTTGATTCACTTTTCATCCACATTGTAATTTGCCTTTAGGGTTCAAGCAAATGATTGTGTTAAGAGTGGTGCAATTTTATGAACATGGCACTAGAGGGCCTTTGGCGGCTCAGGGTTAGAAACAGCATCAAACTAACACTGTAGAAAAAATACTTGATTTACAATTTGTGTTTACATTATATAATCACTTTCTGAGTCTAGGTGACTGTTAACTTTTAATTGCTTGACTGCTGGGTCCATTCCTTCTGGCATTTCTGATGTTTCAGTGGGAAATTCTTTAAACAGTTCAGCAGAGATGGTTGCAAATGTTTTAGTGTTTAGTTGTGCTTGCCACAGAAAATGCATAAATATTCAGTTCTATCGCTTGCAGGGTCTAAGGTTTTAAAATTCCTCAGTCATATTTGCCTTTGCTCCCGAGGCATGCCAGGTAATGGAATCTAAGGGGCTAGTTGGCTCAGACCAAAACTGTGTTAGGGACTACTACTATCCTTAGTAGTTTAATGATAGGGGTGATGGCACTCCAGCACTGGAGAGCATGCCCCAGCACTCATTTAGGAGTTTAGATTTAGCACTAGATTCACGGAGCACTGAGGAAACTGTACAAAAACCTCTTCACTGTCAAATGGTAGACTTTCTTAAAATGCATCCTCCACAAGGAGCCCTTCACATCTGGTTCCTCCAGTCAAGCTGGAGGGATTGCAGTAACCTAGTGCCAGAAGCACCACCAAAACCCCCTGACAGGAAAGGGAACAAGTGGAAGCACTGCTCACAGACAGCCAAACAGCATAAGCATCCCCACAGATCTGGATGTAGACAGAAGTGATTGAATGAATCCCCTATTAATTCATTAATTTACTTTGAGGAGAATGAAAAGTGATAACTGGAGGAGCTATCTGAAAAGATTCAGTGTTGTGGGAGAAGGTAGCAGAGATGATGTGTGTAGAGGTGGCTATGAAGTGAAAGATCAATCCTTGAAGATAGTGGGAATGGGTGATGGGTTTAAATAATCTGCTAGGAAAGCCCAGTTTATTGGTGGACTCTTGAATTTGGTTTCTGTGGGCGAGACTTCAGAAAGCTAGGACAGGAAACCTGATGAATGTCATTTTCAGACCAAGGCTTGATGAATTTGAGCAATGCCATCACACTGCTTGAACAGCCCTCAGGGTCTCTCTTGTTAGTGAACATGATGGAAGCATTTTTCATAGTGAAACTTTAATTGATCTTAAGTCAACCTAGGATTTCTGCTTCAATTCAAGAGTTGCATTGGGCTCTTGGTCCCAGTCTCAAACCCCCACCTCAACCAGCATAATATATTTTGGTTCATCTAAAATGCAAATTAAGTACAAGAAAACAGGGTAGATCATCTTAATGTGAAGGAAATACTTTTGAACTGAATGCCATTGACCTAAGTTCCAGTGAAACACAGACAGACTTTAATAAGATAAGTTCGGATGGCAAACACAAAGCCACAGAAACCAAATTGCAAAGAATTTTCTCAAATTCCTTCCAGATCAAGGATAAGAAAGGATGCAAAATATCTTTGTTATCTTTAATACCTTTGGCTAGGTTAAATCCTTCCAGCTCAGTTCAAAAAGGCAAGAACAAATCATTTGTGTGAGGAGGTCCAATATTGCTAGTTAGGTTTGATAGAAATTTTACACAGAAAAACCTGTTTCTGTTGAAAAACAGCAGTGATATTNTATTATGAATAACTTTCCAAAAAAATCCAAGAGAAAAAGTGGCTCCTTTTAAACCCTGCAAAATAGTACAACAAAAATAAATGTTTGCAAAGCTCTTCTCCTCATCTTCAACTACTCCATGGGTAACTTCGGGCCATGGACTGGCTTTTATAGCACAACTTATTTCATCCAACTAGAACCCGTATTCAGGTGAATGCTGAGCAGATAAAAGCTGCAGGAAGTTTTCGGGTAACTGGCAGCCAGTGAAGGACATAGCCTAAGTCGGGATGACAGCAGCCTTCAGACGACAGGGCCCATCCGTGCAGCTGTGCAACCTTGCATTTTTCGTCCTCACTTCAGTACAGCACATTCCTCCTGTAGGTGCTAGGAGATGTGATAGGTATTTCAGACTGGGACAACCCCTTCACAATGCTTGTGCTTTTACAAAGCTAAAATCACAAGACCTGACAGCTCCTGGGAAGACTTTTCCCTCAACTTTTCTTTGAGTTGGGTCCTAACAAGGTAGGTGCCTGCAGGCCTCAGGTTGACGCGAGGTTCCCTGCTGTTAGGTAATCTCCGTGACAGTAACCCTGAGCGATTATGAATGAAGTACCCTGGGGCATTATTAATTTGTTAGCTGAGCATATTTTGAATGTGTTGAACTCCCTGTTGATAGTTAATTTCATTAGTGCTGCTTAATTAATATAGACTAAACAGTGGCATAGATAGTTCTCAACCTTGACTAGGGCCATCATCCCAGGATAGAAGGGGCTGGGAAACGCCAGTCATATACTGCTGGAATATTCTAATTACACTGATACAATAATCAGACTTTATCTACCTGAGCTCACACTCACAGGGGCATATAGGCTCTTAATTTCCTTGAAATCCCTTGGAGTCCAGCACCTGAATACCTTTGTAGTTCTGTGCCACAGAGGCACACCCAGGCCTTTAGTTAAACGTATCTCAGTTCATCCTATTTGGAAGCTGGGTCATATGAAAAAGGCCACCAAAACACAATGAAGTCCATATCTTCATGTGACCGATGAACCAGCAAGCCTCGAGCTCTGCTGACTGCAGGAGATGGAACAAAAAACACAGAGAGAGCACAGATCAGGCTGTCGTAACGCTGTCTGCAAAAGGAAAAGCAACTGGAGAACCCCAGATAGCAGCCATTATTCCCAGGAGGCATTTGCTCAAATGATAAATTTTCAGCAAGTCACCGAAGTCATATTTGACATAACTGTACATGAAGGCCATCTGAAGGAAGCTGGAAAAATAAATCTCTGTAGAAATCTTTTATAAGCAATGAATGAGTGACCAGGCTAAGAGCAGTTTAATAGCATATAAACCACCACCGTTCTAAGATTAGTTATTCCTGGGAGAACTCGCATGACCTTTTAACAATCTATGAATAAGGAGCCTACGCAAACCTGAGCCTCCAAAGACCTCCCAGAAATAAGCTTTTTTCACTGCCTGTGTACAGACTCAAGTTCAGGGATAGATGCAACCCGTTTTTTAGCAAAGGGAAGGCTCTCATTCATCACAGGCTGTGGGAACACATGGTCTACTTGTCTGTGTCAGGGTGGAAGCAAGCAGCTCAAACTTTCCCCCTTTCCCAGTAAATCTACCAACAGCGGCTCAAGAGCCTGTGTCATGGTGCAAATAGTGCAGAGTAACACAGCATATTAGGCTAAACCAAAGAAACATGAGAGATCAGAACATGGAATCAATAAATGTTATGCGCATACGTAGTAGAATAATTCAGTAAGTCCAAGAAACAACATCCTTCTCTCTTCTCAGAAGGGTCTGAACCACATTACACGGTCTCTGGGATTATGTAGATCTCCGGGAACTATGTATAACTCTGAAGTATTTTCCATTCATTTTGAAGACGTGACTAAAGCCTGTACTTTGATAAACAAGAGTTCTGCAGTTAAATCCCTGAAAACACCGAAGACAATCAGAAAATAAACAACGTAGCAAGTCTTCCCTCTAAATTGGGAAAACACTGTAAATACAGTAGAGAACTATCCTTGCTTGTATCCATGTGTTTTTATGTCAGGAAAATACTATCAACCTAAATGCCAACTATGCTTTCTGTCATGATCCAGAAGCTATTGCAGCTGCTGCCTGCTTTTAACAAACCTCCAGATTTCTCTGTTGCTTGAAGCTTCTGTTGTCTATACTTTGGTTTTCCTGGGAATATTTGACAAACAGTGTCAGGATCACTAAAGAAAAAAGAATGGACAGTTTGCTTGCACTTCTTGGAAGAAGATAGCAAAAATGAGCCTTCAGAAGTTTAGCAGAACTGAAACATACAGCTTGTAGAGGAGTTTTCAGGGACTTCGCTTATAGCTTTTTTTTTTTAAGATGTTGCATGTTGCTAAGAACACATATTGAGAGACACAATCAGACCAGATACCCAGCTTGCCTAGTCACCTGCTTCAGATCTGACAGTAGAAAGAAGGATTACAAGAATCTTTCCGTTAGATTTATCTACTGAGCAGAGAAAAAAGGGTCTAAAAGAAGCAGTCACTAGGGAAAACCATGGCTCCGGCCTCCTCCATTTCTGTACTGAGCTGCAGTGGGGATCCCACTAATGAAGGCAATTTGCCATTTTCAGAACTCTGTGTTGGTAGTCGGTTTGTTTTAAAATTGGCCACCAAACTAGATGAGATCGCAAACTACAGGCTTACCTTAGGGAGTCTGTACTTTTCTCTCAGATGAACCCTCAGACAGGCTCGCTCTGCCTTTTTCTGTGCAAATGCTGCATCTCTTTCCATCCTGGAAATCAGAAAAAAATGGTTCTTCACAATACTAATAAAATACAGTCTTTTACACTGAACCAGTTGCTTGGCTGCAAAAAGCTACACACAGGAGTTATTCCAAAAGGTATGTAACTTGTCCAAAGGCATAAAAGGAGTGATATCAATAAAGTGATGCTAAGGGGCCAGACGTCCTGTACCCCAAGCTTGTTCTCAGAACAGTTCCCTTGAGTCTTGTGAAGAATGAAGGATAAGCCAATACTACTTGTCTGGAGTTTGTACCTGTAACTAGCTGTTATTGCTCACTATAACGATTAACAATTCCAATAGCAGAACAGAAAAGTTACGCTTGTTCCATGCTTATTCCACTGGGGCACTTACAGAGACACGGCTGCCTGCCAATGCTCCTGTTCTACACACACGACGTTCTCACAGTATAACACCACACACAATGGCAGAAGGTCTTTCTGGGTCAGACCAGAAGTTTACCTATCCTAGAGCCCCATTTCCAACAGTAGACGGTGGTGGACACTTAGAGAAAGAATTTAAGAAAAGGATAAGCATCCTGTATCAAAACTGCCCAGCTTCCCCAAAATCAGTGGTACACAGTACTGGAGCTGGAAATTGGCTCTACACCATTGTCTTTAATAGCTCTAGACGGCCTCTGTCACCTATGAATTTTCCTGGTCTTTTCTGCATCCATTTATTGTTTCAGAACATCCTGCGGCAATGAATTCCACAGCTTCCCTGTGTGGAAAAGTACTTCTTTTATCTGTGATTTTATAAAATGCTTTTATTAGATTTAAGAACTGTTCAGCACAATTTTTGTTTCGATTACTTATGTATTTATTTGCAAAATATGTCTCCTCAGAGATTTTTGGTAACTTTTGATAATATTCACCTTCTCCCCTCTGTCTTTAATCTTTTTTCCCCAGAAGCATTGTCATGGAAATTCTCAGGCAAAATTGGTTTTGTTCCAGTATAGGTATTTTGTCACATAAAAGCTACTTGCAGGATGAAATGTTATTTTTCCTCTGCTTCCACAAATGAGTGTTTAGGTCTCTCTCACTCTCTCAAAAGGTTCGCAGTAACTGGAAGCCATCTTAAACTTCTTTCAGCCAGTCACTGATGGGAAGGTTGGAAAGAGATTTTTTGAGCCCTTCTGGCATATTTTCCCTCTCTTTCTCACCCTTCCTCTTCTGTTGCCCACTCCTTCTCCAGAGGAGCCGTTAGCAGCCATAGCAGTATTGGGGTACGTCCCCACAGGGCAGCGCGCGCAGCATTCCTACACCTCCCTTTAGGTGTCCCATGAGGCTGATTTTCTGCTCAGGTAGATTTGAGCTTTTCACTTGTCCTGGCATCATGGGAAAACTCACTCAGCCAATCTCCCACCATTGCCTGAGCCCTAGCGTCTGGCCCAGTCTTACACCTTTTTGTTCCAGAGGATCTAATTATTCCCTGGAGCATGAAGCTTTGTAGGAACAGGAAACAGGTATAAAAATAGTCGCATGGCAGTCAAGAGCCTGTGACATACAGCACAAACTGGTGGTCCCCTCTTGCTTAAACTCTTGTGATGCTGGAAGCAAATTCTATGCAACCGTGCTGGCTACTGCCAGCACAAGCCACCTGTTTGTTCTGCGTATTACACATTTTCCTGAGAAACAGCAATCTGTGCATTTTGTGTGTTTAATCACCAAAAAAACAACGCCAAACCCAAAACCTGAGAAGAACCCACAGCCAGGACGGTCATGCCATCAAAGGCCAAACTCTGCCTGCGTATGACTCCAGCAAGGCACTTCTACTTCTCTGACCTCCACTCCTGTACAGCTGGAAACTGGGTAAAATCCAGAGAGCCCCGAGACATGCTGTACTCATGACAAAGATTTCTGACACACATTTACGTAACCACACCAGTGTGCACTGTCCTGAGCTAATTTTTGTCTCTTTGAAAGTACTTAAAATGTTCCTATTATAGTTCTAAACTGTACTTTCCGAAGTACTCCTGCACCAATTCCTCAGCGCAGTTCAGCATGTAACAGACACATGAAAACATTACAGAAATAATTCCTTTTCCAAGCATTTTCCCTATTCCAGGAATCCCATTTTGCTTCTCAGTCTCAATAAAGCATCTTCCTGCTGGCAGGTGGTTATTTCTCTTTTAAATATCCCTTGACAAAATGCATAGCAAAACATTCTGTATTTTATTCCAAACCAAATTGTACCTATTCAAGGTTTTATGATAGAAATGGCTGCTGCTAAATAGAGACCTGGATACCTCAAATTCCATCAGTCATTAACCTTTCCCCTATAATCATCTTACATGAAGGATTTACACAACTGTTATGTAATTGACCATTAGAGGAACAGATGAGGAACATTTGAGACTTAAAAGTCATTGTTTTATTTATAACTATGCATGATTTGAACTCCTACATGTTAAGGCCTTTATTTTACTTCTGTTTTGATATTTAAACACAGCAAGTGGTAAAGATTGTAATTACAGACAAAATAAAATTGAGATTTAATCAGTTGAAAATTATTTAGTAGACATAGTAGAACTATTTAGTAGATTTTAGAAAAAAATAACTGAAAATGCAACTACAAAAAATAACCATCTTAAAACTTTTCTCTAGATAAATATCATCCATTTAATACAGCACTCATTACTTTTTCATGTCTGCCATAATAAATGTGGACAAAGAAAAGATTATGTATTGAAAGCATACTCCATGTGGAGTTCTAAGAGAACAAATCATACACATTTTAGAATGTGTAACTCCTGCACTACAAACAGCTTTGTACCTATGGAAAAATTTGATAGATAAAGTAACATCAACTAGGAATGAATCCAGCATATCAAGGTGTGGAGATAGCAGGAAAGTGTAGGAGAGAGTTGCAGGACGGGGCGGGGGGGGGAAGAGGGAACATAGTATTTTATCATTTCCAGTTGGTGAACTTTTATTTTGGAAAATCTCTTCAGCAAAGATTCTTCTGCCTTTAAAAAAAAGGGAAGAGAGCTGAATGTTTGGCGGCTTCTTGGGTTATTTTTATCTGCACAAAGTTACCAAGAATCAGCCCCATACTGATAACAAGGGAACAGGTACTCACTTCTCCTCAACCATTTGCTTTTGATATTCCTCATACTCCTCTCTGGTCATTCCTGCAGCTGCTGCTGGATCAGAAGGAGTGCTTTCTTCTTTGCTTTCTTCCCCTCCACCTCCAAGTCCCAAATTCTTTACCTGGTTGCTCAACATACTTTTCATTAGAAAGGCCATCTTCTCAAGAAAAAAGGAGCTATAAGCAAACTACAAGAAAGCCAAACCAAAGCAAAAACGTTTTCAAAACCAACAACTGTAAGCAAGAGAGTTTCTACAGCCACATCAGCTCTTCAAGGGCACAATGCTAGTGAAACGTGAATGCCAAAACCAGTTTGTCAGCCATAATCTGGATTAAAGAGGGAACTCTTTAATATCTAGAGGCAGATGGTTCAGATTACTCCAAAAAAATCATTAGATGCAGCTACCTATTTTTTATATTAATACCTTAAGCTAATTGTAGAGAGACACACACACACAAATCAATTATAGTGTGCAATATCATTTTGAATTCTTCAGTCTTGAAACTCGCACTTCCACAGAGATGAAAACATTCCCTGGAACACAACGGATCTGAATTAAAAATCTGGTTGACTAAATGGTCATAGTAAAATCGTAAAATTCAGGCTACTGAGCAGAAAACCCTTTTGGATTTACACAATCAAATGGGATTTGAAAACTGGAATTCTTCATTAAGCAAAAAACCCAATCCTTTTTATCCATTAATATCTTACCACATTGGACAGAAAGTACGTTGAATGATTTTTCTTCATCCACTTTTCATGTGGTTGGTTTGTCTCACAGATGAATGGGGCATTACTGCTATCATTACTTTTTTTCCAAGAAAGTAATCACAAAAAAAGCAAATCCCATCTTCCTACTTTTCATTCCTTAGGGCTTATTTCAACTCTTCCCCAGGCTGTCTCCATCTAGATCACCACTTTGACTGGTGCTGCACAGAACACCAGCGTTTTTAATCTTAACTGTCGGTAAAGGAGAAATTAATCTGACTGACTCTATATGCTATAATACAGCCTTGATAACTTTTGTTTGTGGATTGCTTGTATAGGTCCTCATCTTTCAAACTTTTATTCACATCATTAGCCTCACCATGTCTATTCAGGTGAAGATTGGCAGGCTCTGCTACCTAGATCATAGACCATTTTGGGAAAGAAAATCATCTGCTACGTCGCAAAAGTGCATGATTTTGAGTTTTGAGCATTTATCCTACTATGACTGACTATGCACGCCTTAATCAAAATTACAGAATGTTTCATTATCTAAATGGTTCCCCCAGCACTCCCATAATTTCACTGAGAGATGGGAGGATTCCAGTTTGCCTAATGCCTTAATCTGTATTACAGCCTTTCTAATTAAAGCAGACCTGTTACTATTAAAAAAAAAAAAAAGCAGAACATTCTGTAATCCTGGATTGTTAGTGATTAAACAAGAAACTTTAAATTTCTTTTTGAAATAGAGTATCACTCAGAAGCAAGAATTCCAAATCACAACAAAACTACTCTGATATACTACAAATACATAGAAAGCATTTTTCTTAAATCAAAATTGATTTTTATAATCACCGTGCATTTTCAGAACTATGCATAAGTTGCAAGAATTTGTGGGAAGAATCAACTTTTTACATCTGACCAACGCTGGTCTTGATTACCAAAACTGTTTTGTACTTGCCCAAACGGCTAACAGAACTGAGATCATAGACGTTAGATAGCTAATCCCAATTTAAGCGGAGAATGCTAAACTTCAGCATGCATTAGTCCGAAGTTGAATGCATAAAATTAAATAAAATTTGTTATCTGGCAAAATTGAAAAACTAAAAATCCAGCATTAAGTATATACGTAAGGTATCACTGCTCCTGCCTCAGAGAGTTACTTCAAAATGGGCCTGGCAAAGTCAGTCTGACGTTGTTACGCCCAAAGACTTCCCTGGTTCATTTACTCCCTCTGAGGCATTCGAAGGGCAGAACAGCTGACGGTGTCCCTTATTCCCATCCTTCTGCATTTTAGAGAAGGCTGTGTGTGTTCAAAAGAGCCGAGAACCAGCTAGTGCTGTGGGCCCACGGCAGGTCAGCTGTAGCTGAGCAGGCACGCTAGTTCCAGCAGAATGTGGCATGACCTGCGCTATTGCGTATCGCTGTGTAACCGTTATCACCTGGTAAGCGCTGTCCAACTCTGCTCAATGGTACTTTTATACCATTTTCCCAACCTGGGGACAATACGGACAAGCAGAGATGGTTCTAACCTGCAACCCTTTTGCCTTCTGCTAAAACCAAGACCTTACTCACTTTGCTGGTATTTGACAAGTCCTGCAAACAGGCCTAATCTAGCACCTCTTTCAGAAGAAGGACAGCCTTTGGATGAGCACTCTGACTGCTGAGCAGTAGTGGCAACCCCATGACCCAGAACAAGACCACAAGAGCCCCTCTGTTATGCAGCCAACTTTAAAAGGAAGACATGAAAATAAAAGGCTATTTCTAGAAAACTGGGTTAAATACTGCTCTAAGAGCAAGCCCCTAAAAAAACCCAAATACCTAGTTCCTGAAATACAGCCTTACTCACATAAATGACTTGGCCCACACTGCTCAGAATGCAGTGGATCTCAAGAGCAGGAGACAGAAAGTCCTAAGTGAGGGAAGACGGTGCTTGGCCAATTCAGGCATCTCTAGAAATAGATGGTGGCTACAGAAAGAGGGCATTGCAACCCTGGATAAAAGTTTTGGTCTTGCCGACATTCGCATCCACTGCTTACAACACAAAACTAACAACAGAAACTGGCAATGTGGACATCAGAAGCTGGAAGATCATTTTCTCAATCTGCTTCAGCTCCACAGCCAAGCTGTATCTTACACACAAGTACACAGCACAAAAGGAGCCAAGAAATACTGCATGAACCACGTACAGATCACAAAGAGGTTTTCAGCAGCTTGCAAAAACCATTGAACAGGTTAAAATAATATATTGGCACTGTTTATGCACTGATCCTAAAATGCGCAAGTTCAGTAACAGTACAGTAGGCATCACAGAAAAGCATGCTACAAGAGAAGTTTAAGATCAGATGTAACTTTTGATTGTCAGCATTTTCTCTGCGCTTTGACAGCCACTTGATTGAATGTTAGAATGCTGTCCCACAACATCCCTACTTAGTGCCAAATGCCTCAAGTCCACTTGCAGTGGTTGGCTTATCTTTATTTAAAATTCCCCTAACTAGAACAGGAAGCACCAGTGTGTCTGTACTGTGCGCTTCGCAAATACGACATGCAGCGCTGTTTTTTCCAGCGTTAGGTCTCATAGTCTTCTCTGCATGTATGGCAAGTGTATCTGTTAAACTTTGTGCTATCCGTCTTTACTGCAGAGAGGCTTCCCTAACTTCAGGCATAAGTCCTGGCTGTAGTTTGATCCCTACAGAAATGTTGCTAACACCACCTTCTGCCTAAAAGAGATGCTTTCACAGAATCAACCGAGAAGGCAAGAAAGCTGAAAACTGGCTTGGGAAGGGTTTGCTGAGAACCCGAGAGATCTTACCCTCCAGGTCTTGAGAGAGGTCTCACGAATCTTCTTAACAGCAAAGGCTTTCCAATGTTAGATTCAAAATTGAAGACAACAAGAAGTGCTTTAGAAGTTACTGGCCCTACTGGCACTGGAAACTGCTGAGAAACACAAAAGAGACTAGTGACAAAACTCTGGAAGACCCTACACAGCTAGCTAGTGAATTGCTCACTTCATTGTGCATTTAGGTATTTATCACAAATCTATGTATACAAATAATGAATAAACACTCAGACTGATAAGGAACCAATTGCTTACAGAGTACCTAAACGTCAAGTTTTGAGCACTTACCTTGGGTGTCAAGAAGGACCAGCACCTCCAGAATAATTCCCGTTCCTGACAGGTGCTTTAACTACTGCCTATATTGAAGTTACAAACCACTTACTGCTTTTTGTTGACTATAGGGATCACAGGCTTAATGAAAACATACGGACAGCTGCTAGTTAAGTACTCATGTTGCCACTTCCTTTGCTTTAAATCAACATCCTTTCCTTCCAGCTTAAGTGAAATAAAAATTAAAGGCTCAGTTCTTGTTTTATCTGATGGAACTGGGCGATATGAAAAAAGCCTGTGTTCCATACCCTAAGAATGCAGGTATCTCCAACCCCAGAATAGCATTCATTCTTGAAACAGGCAAATCACAAAGAGCAAAATCTAAAAGCCTGAGAGGCCAGCACAAAAATGCTATAGCCAGGCAAGCATCCAAACTCCCAGCCTTTTCTAGAGACTATGTGCCCAAAACACAGTCACAGCAGACAACTCCAACCACATAATTCAGAAGTATCTAAGTGTTCTTTGAAAAGACCAAGAGTCTCCGCCCTTGCTTCATCCCTCTAGAAGAAGATGTTGCCTTTTACATAAGTCAGAACATTAGATCACTTGCACAGAAAGAGAGAAATAAATATTTTAGGGCTTTCTCATCTTGAATAGATTTAATTGAAGATTCTTCTCCACCTATTAGAGAAATTGCTCCTGGCTGGGGGGAAATGATGGTCAGTGAGGGAATTCTTACTCTTCCTGTGGGAGGTTACCACACACACAGAGTGTACTGGACAGAACAGTAAAAACAAACAAACAAAACCCCAAGGAGACAGACTGACTTGTTTTGGGTAGGCCTGTTGTATTCCAACAAACAGGAGCAGAGCACCCAGGTGACAGCAGTTTGGGGAATGTGGAGAAAGAACTTCAGAGGTACAAGCAATCTTCAGCTCAGAAAAAGGAGGTACTTTGTATACCCAAAGCAGCCAGCAAGCAACTCTATTTGCTGTTAAGAGACTTAGAAGTTGACACACTACTTTATCTTTGACCCTAAGTGTCTGAAACTCAAGGCAAGTCTGATACTCTTAACACAAGCTTTTGAGCGAATCTCTTAGGTTAGAGTCACTCTTGCATTAGACTGCAACACAGAGGATATAATCCCTTCATGCAGAATGAACTGCGGCTGGATTCAGCATATCTTTCTAACCCATGGCAGTCATCTGTCTCTTCAATACAGGCAGAACCTCAGCCTCTGAATGCCGTTAACTCTCCAGTATCAGGTAGGACTCAACGCAGATCTCAAAGTGTTCTAACTCCCCGAACAACAGAGGGTAAAGAATGCTTCAAATACACTTGCTTGGATTTCATTGACATGTACCAAATTAAAAGAAAAAAGCTTACTAAAAATATGCATCTTTATTCAAATAAGGTTATCTCTGAACTCCAAGTGTCAATTCACATTAGTCAGAAACAAACATATGAAAATGTCAGCTGTTTGAATTAAAAAAACCAACAGTAGACAGTCTTCGGTGTTACAGTAATTGATGCATTGATAAATGTCAAATTTTCTTCAAACAGGAAGTTAGGTAATTTACAAACTATATTGTGAATTTTACTTTTGAAAGATTCAGATGTGACCACGTATTTAATATACCCTGACCAGTACAACGAGATTCTCTTGTTACTGCCAAATATTTGCTACTTATCATCCACACTTCAAATACAATTATTAGACTTGTTCTCCCCCCATATTGTCAAACTGGATTCCAAGGTGTCTTCTCCTCCTAGTCCTGATCTTACTTGATAAGAATCAAACACGCTATCAGTGTTGAAAGAAACTTCTACTCGCCAGCCATAACAGGAGGCTACATTGTCTGACAAATATTCTGAAAGTCCAAATTTGTTGCTATCCCTTCAAGAACAGACAGGACAAAATTTGAGCTGGGCAACTGGGAGCTTTCCTTTGATCCAGTGAGTGATGAGGCAATTACGGAAGTTCCAAGAAGAGACGACTGTGAAATGAAGCATGAAGCAAAGTTACCACTTTTTGGATGTTACGCTTTAGACCTTCTGCTCCCTAATACAAAAGCTTCCTAGGTGCACATGGGAGATATGTCAGATCTCTTAGCAGCATAAACACACAAGCTGAGCCTCATACTGAAGATACAGTTCGTCTATACACCATCCCCAGCCTTCTCTTCTTTCTAACAAAAGACACAAAAGTATGGGCTGTTGCAGCTTTAAAACAAAGTTATAGTTGGATAAATTCACAGTAACAAAAAATACAGGCTTCCTCCAACTGATACATTAGAGCTGTTCCTCATTATGCCAGAGGTATGCACCTACTTAGCAAAATACAATTGCTAGCCTTTCTGTATAAGGGGTCTTGCAAAGCCTGCTGTGAGAGAGGGAGTTCTGTTTAGGTGTTGCACTGATGCAGGAAGGCTTGCAATTGAAAGGAACAACTGTACATTTTCAGAACAATTTAAGAAAAAATATTAAGTTTAGTTAGAAGAGTCAGGGTTGTAATAGCTTAGACTCAAGGCACCTGTAAATATTTGCTGGTGTTGAAAGAACTGAACAGATAAATTCCTATGTGTTATTCTGGCTTATCTGAAAAGTTTTTTTCATTGACTTAGCCTATTTATCCAGCAAGATTGGCTTGAGGCAGTAGTTTCTCCAATTAGTACAGCAAAATCTTCTGAAATTTAGAAATGAATCTATAAAGCTATACCACTTACAGTATACTACATACTGTAGCTTTGTAAATAGGTGTGTAGGTAGTATCATTTTATTGGTGTAGCACAGACATCCACTTTTTGGACACTCTATTTTAAGTAACAAAATATATTGCATAGATTTATCATTTCTCCAAACTGAGAGGCACAAGACTGAAGTGTTCTTCATTACAGCAAATTTGGCAGCATGTGTTCCACTCCAAGGGAGTGGATTGTAGGAATGCAGTAATAGTACGCTAGATTCCAGATAATTTTTGCAGATTCAGCAAACAGATTAACAATTAAAAGTGAAATATCCTAATGCATTTGTGTATTTTATAGAATTCTTTAAAAAAACAAAACCCAAAAACCCCTATTCTAATTCTACACACAAAGAACTCAAGGACAAAGTTACCACAGATATGTAAACAAGGCAAAATGAGTTCATTTCACATTCCTAATTTGGGCTATCTGGTTTGTTTCTTTCCTGAAGCAAATGTTCACCTGATAAGCAGTATCAAAAACACATGTTCAGTCTTATGCTTTTGATATTAAAGCAGGAATTCACAATCAAAACTGGTTCTACAATAGCTGCTGGATTAACAAACATGTCTGAAGCAACAGCTTGTGAAGAAATGGGTTACCACTCAATATCTGTAGTTTAGAATACTTGCCATGTCAAGATTTAAATCAAAGCCTCTGTATTTGATACATGAAAGACACAAGACAGCTTTATAAAAGTAAGGACATACTCATACACTAAACACATCCTTAATAAAAATCAGATTTGAAGAGATATAAAGCAATCTTTGCTGAAAAAGTTCCACAAATCTCCAAACAAAACTAGACAGACTTGAAACTTGAAGAAACTACTTGGTCCTGTTTTCTCTCACTGCCCAAAACCAAAACCAAAAATAAGGAGATAAGCCGTTATTTGCTTGTTCTGTATAGTTTGTTTTCTATATCAGGTGTCAACAGTCAGACTGTTAAAGGCCTGTCTTTGTGTCCACATATTAAAAAGTGCTTAAATTTATATTTCATGAAGAGTTAGAATTACCTAAATAATTCTTAAACTGTTAAATCCAAGTGGTAAAGAAATTAAATGTTTATAACAAATTTTTACACACACCCCCCCAAT
>VYZW01060592.1:607-46539 GCA_013401315.1 Balaeniceps rex
GGGGGTGCCCCCCCCCCCCCCCCCCCGTCCTCACCCGGAGGTTTCTGGGGTGCACATGGGGCAGGATGCAGCCTCGGGGTGCTTGATCCGGAGCAGCTCCGGGAGAGCTCCCAGGCTGCGCTGGGGGCACTGGGCGGACTGGTCTCTGCTGGGCATGGCGGGGGGGCAGCAAAGCCGCCCTCCCCACAGCACCCTGCAGCCCCCCCCCAAAAAAAACCCCAGTGTGGGGTCCCTGGGGCTTTGCAGGGCCCCCCCACCACAGGGTACCCCCAGCGCGATGGCTCCCATCCCAGGGGACAGCCCCAGCCCCCAGCCCATGGGTACCCCCAGCCCCACGGTTCCCATCCTGCCCCACACAATCCCATCTTGCTCCGAAGGGCCGGGGCTCCTGACCACTCAGGACAAACGTGGGTGCTCAGCCCCACGCAGGATCAGGCCAGCAATGCCTGGCAGTGGTAAACCCCAGCACCCAGGGCAGGAGCATCCTTCCCCGGCACAGCGGGGGCCTGTGCCTCAGTTTCCCTCAATCACAGGGGGAGGGTGGCGGGCTGGGGGGGGTCAGGCCCCCCGCCAGGCTCCAGCCATCACCCAGCCAGCTTTACGGGGAGACGGCAGCGCTGCTGGGGGAGGCATTGCAGCGGGGTGCAGCGGCAGCAGCCTGGCAGCGCACGCCGAGCACAGGACCGCAAGAAAAGGGGATTATTTTTAGCGTGGTTTCTAAGGAAATGAGACTTTAGCAACCGCTCTGTCTGTCTGTCTGTCAGCCGCCCTCCCCTTCCTCCCCTCGCAGGGTGCTTGCTGCTCAGCTCCGGTGGGGAGAGGCCCCAGACGGACGAGGTCCCTGCTATGGATGCTCTGGAAATGCAGCGAGCGTGGCCAGGTCTCTGCGGGGGGCGATGGCTCGGGGACCATCGTGTCCCCACGGGGGCTCCTTGTGGGCTGGTGGCTCTGCTCCAGGTCCCCCAGGGTGGGCTCCGAGCCCTTCCTGTGCGTCCTGGCCCGGGACCCTTCGTACCGGCAATGTCCAGAGCGAGAAATGTTTATGGAAAGGATGTGGCAGGATCCGGCCCCTGCTCCTGGATCTCTGGAGATAGATGGACAGATGGACAGAGGACGGATGGTACCTGGCACCTCGGTGATGGGCTGCTCACTGGGGCAGTGCTCGGGGCAGCCTTGTGCACGGCACAGCACAGAGCCAAACCCCGTGGCCGGTGGCGTGGGGGAGCAGTGGGTCACATCCCCGGTGACCCAGAGGGGTGGTGAGTTTGCTGGGTCTCAGCCATAGCCGCTGTCACACCGCAGCGCCCATGGAGCAGAGCCTCCCTCGGCGCCTCCCTCTGCCCGGGGTGGCCGTGGCCGGAGGCTGCGTCAGCCCGGTGACACCCAGGAACACCCTGGCCACCAGCACAAGGCGAGCAAGGTGCTGGGTCACCTCTCAGGGACAGTTTTCCTTGCAGGGACCCCGGAGCGAGCCAGGCAGCCGCGATGGCCTGCAGCCCGGCTCCAGCCACATCCCGAAGCAGCATCGGAGGGAGCAAACCCCCCTTCTGTCCTCTGGGTGCTGGCAGCACCCCCATGGGTGCGCAGAACAGGTTCTGCCTCATTTCTGGGCTGGGTGTTCGGGCAGCGGGGAGGGAGCGGGGCTGAGGAGCAAGTCCCATCCCGCTCCCCAGCCCTGCTCCCCACACCAGACTCGTTCTTCGGGTCGGCGAGGCGCAGGCAAGCCTGGCTCTCCTGGGGGAAACTGAGGCAGGGAGCATGTGCCGGAGCATTGGCAGCATCTCGCCCGCCGGCGGGTTTGGAGTAGGGCAGCACCCGCGGCATCAGCACCCTGGCCGGGTGGGCAGCACCCGTGAGACCACCAGCTGAGGGCACCCAGAGTGGGCTGCAGGGTTGGGGGGCACTGAGGGAACCAGAGGCTTTTAAGGCTCCTGCGGGAGCTGAGCCCCACGGCCACCAGCTGCCGAGAGCATCTGTGGAGGGACAGGGGCCCTGGAGCAGCTCCAGCCCGCGTCCCCCCAGCCAGGAGGTGCTGAGGGGAGCGTGGTGGTGGGGAGAAGGTGGCGGGGATGGGGGTCCCTCTCCCGGGGACGCTGGAGGGGAGGGCAGGGCTTCGTCCTGACGCAGCATGGAGCCCACGCAGGCAGCGGATGCAGGAGATGCCAAATCCCCTCCTGCAGCAGCTGCAGGACACAAACATCTCTGCAAACCGGGGGTGGGGGGAGGTTTCACATCCCAAAGCTGCCCCACAGACCCCCCCCAGCGATGGGGTCATCTGGCCCCGTCCCCCTCCCAGGGACTGGGCTCCCCGTCCCCTCTGCCCTCCCGGTGCCGTTGATGTGCTGCTCCGGGCACGGGGGACGGAGCTCAGCTCCCTCGGGCTGGGGGGCCGTTCGCTTGCAGCCCACTCTTCATTTTTAATTTTTAATCCCCGCAATAGAGCAGGGACCTCGCAGTGTTTCCACCTTTGGCTCTGGTTGGGGATGATGGGCAAGGCCTGCCCGGGAAGGCGCGGGCATCAAGAGCCCCGCTGTTGGGTCTTGCACCCCCTTCCCCTCCTCTGCCTGGGAAACAACGTGGATGATGGGGTGGCTGAGGATGAGGAGCGAGCTGCAGCCTCGGAGGCATCGAGCCCGGAGGCACCAGTGCCACAGGCGGCCCAGCCACTGCCGCTGGCGTTTTCAAAAGCTTCCACCGTGCAAATGCTTAAGTGCAATCTGCTATTGCTCCCCAGGGAGCCTTTTGATGTGCCCCCCCGTGCTAAGGGGGTGAGAAATGGGGGTCCCCTCCTCTCCAGCCAGCTGCGGCAAAGTGACCCCTTCAACGGCAGCTCCATGCCAGCCCCGCGGCAGTGGCACGGCCGGCGATGGGGCAGCTGCTCCCCCGTCCCTGCGGGGAGGTCAGGGACGCCCAGCCCTGCTCCCCGCGCTGAAGAAGCCCCCGTACCGCAGCTTGGATCGGTCACGCTTGGCCATCCCAGGAGAGGGCAGAGGGGTGGGAGGCAGCGAGGTCGCTCCGATGATTCGGCTGAGGCCATTTGGCAGGTTGGGACAGATCCTGGCTTTGCGGCTTCCCTGGCTTCCAGCAGCCTCCGTCCCTCCTGGGCTGGCCACACTGAGAGGTAGGAGAGAAAAATAAGAGGAGCAGGGCTTGCACAGTCCAGCCTCCTGCCACGGCTGTGAGCACCCCGGGCACCCGAGTGTGACTCTCCTGGCACATTCAGACTGCCTGCTTCCGTATAATCCCCAAATACCGTGACCCGAACCGTGCGGCTCAGCTCCCACGCGCCTCCAGCCAGATTCCCTGCAGCTCTCCGGGCAGCAGAAATGGGTTAGAAAAATCCTGCCACGCTTGGGAGGCGAGCAGGGACCCAACAGGACGGTTACAGCAGTACAGAGCCACGCACGCTGGGCAGAGCGCGTTCCTGGGGGGTTTTGCATCCTCACTTCGTGCTCCAGCGACAGACGTGTGCAGGATAAACCCCTCGGAGGCTGCCTGCCATCCCCCCCGCTGCCGTTTCGCAGCCCTGGAGCCGAAGCAGGGGCTGGAGTTGACGCAGCCGCAGGAGCGGCGTGGTTTGGATCGAGGGGCTGAGCAGGAGAGGATCCAGGTGGTGTTTTGTAAGATGGCTGCGCCATTAAATCCCCGAGCCTTGTACACAACCTAATTTTAAGGCTGATCTACTTCCCCCGCCGCGCAGCTTTGGCCTCTGGATATCAGATGTAACAGAAAATCGGCTGCTGCATTAGCAATCGTTACAGCACTCGGAGGCCCAGCTTCCCTCGCTCCCCAGTTTAGGGTATCCTGCTGGGAGAGGGGAAAACGGGGCCGGCTCTCCACATCCCACCCTGCTCTCCGCTCCTCCGTAGCTCCCGGCAGCCCCAGGCCCCACACATACGTCCCCTCCCCAACAGCTTGCAGGGAAATGGAAGATGGGGAGCTCCTTCTCCTCCAAACATAACAAAGACCCCTGGCAGGCTTCGAGACCCGTCATTAAAGCCTGCAAATTCTTCCTGCGCTGTTGCAATTGGGTCCCCCTGCCCCCAAAACCCCCCTTCCCAACAGCAGGTCTGAAAAGAGGGCTGTGAGTTTTGCCCTGAAGCAGAGCAAAGGGCAAATTCATAAAGTAAAAGGCAAATTCATAAAGTAAAAGGCATGGGAGCTTTGGGGTCCGGCTCCTGCACGCAGCCAGACACGCTGCCTTGGGGCAGGAGAGGGGCTGAAGGCTCAGCGGGGCAGGGAGGAATACCAACCCTGCTCCTGGCTGACGGCTGGGAGGAGGAAAGAGTCTCGACAATAAGAGATGCAGCACTTGGAGACATCCACAGAAATAAGTTTATTTCCCCTACCGTCAGGATTATGAAACCACAGAAGCAGAGTTTAAATATTTACAAAGTAATCCAGCGCCCCACAGAGATCAAGAGAACAAAGGATGAGGGTACGGAGGGCTCGCCCTCGCCGAAGAGCAACGGCAACGCCACGGAGCTCTGCAGCACAAGCACGTGCAAAGGGGAAAGGAGAGGAGCACAAAACTGGCATCTGGAAGGTGAAGGACAGGGTGAACCTTTAATGTGGCTAGTCAAAAGGGGGCACTGCGAAAAAGCCGGGAGTGAGATGAAGGAAGCGGCAAGGAGAGGACATTCCTCACCCACCGCCCCCTTCTACCACCTCCCACGCCAAGAGGAAGCAGCCCACTCCCCACACAACCGCAGCCGCTGGCTGCGGCGCTGCTGGGAAGCCATGCCGAGCATCACCGGGGTTTCTCTGCGCTCCCCCAGCGCTGGGCTGACACTACCGCAGCACAGGACAACGGTAAATCTGACCAGCCCACCTGCCTCTCCCCGCATCCGACCTCTGCGGGCACCGTCCTTCATTGTGCGAGTACAGACAGCTTTGCATGTCCAGCACGGACGTGCGGGCTGGCTCTGCAGTACCTCAGCTTTGGGCTTTGCTCTCCCGTTAGCCACGTTTCCTTTGGATGCCCGGAGCCATCCTCAGTCTCTGTTGGTGGAAGCGGGTCGGCTGTTCAGCCACGACTTAGGCGAAGCATCGCCTTCCTTCCCCGGCAGCCAGCACTCCAACCGACCCTGAGGTTCATTTGCTGCTGCTCCGTAAGTCTCCATTCAAAACCCAGATCTGGTAAAAAGCATTAGGAGCAAACGACAAGGATTTTCACGGTGGGGGAATGGCACTCAACATGTTTTCAGAAGTCCCAGGAGCAGGGACTGTGGCCAGCAGCCCTGCTCCCGGCCTCCCCCGACAACTCGAAGTCTCAGCTTTGGCAATACTTGTATAGCTTATCGATAAAACACTGCATCGACGTGCGAGACAGGCCTAAGAGTCTCTAAGTTATTGCTACTGCGTAAGACAGGTTGGCTTCAGCCCTGGGGCCAGGGACTCCGAGCGCATCCTTGCCAGGTCACTCTGAGAAATCATACTTAAATTAAAAACAGAGGCAAAGGACTAATCTCTCCTGTTCAACTGGCTTGTCCTAGGGCACGTTACCAGCAGGCTCGCTGGGTGGAGACCGCAGC
The DNA here is from genome assembly GCA_013401315.1 of Balaeniceps rex. Classification (NCBI taxonomy): domain Eukaryota; kingdom Metazoa; phylum Chordata; class Aves; order Pelecaniformes; family Balaenicipitidae; genus Balaeniceps; species Balaeniceps rex. Next base: position 6,142 of record VYZW01060592.1, read on the forward strand.
GACACAAGGTAGCTCGGTAAGACACCATCCTTTCATTGTAAGGTTCTCTTTGATCAAGATCTTGGCTTTCTAATCAGCCCCAGGCCCAGCACCCTCCAGCCCACTCTCCACACAGGCTTGAAATGACTGTACAGAGCAGACACCGACAACTATTTCAGTTCCAGGTAGACGGGGAAGGGCGCCAAGGTTTGCACACCTCCTCCACCCACCCCAGAAAAGCCAGCACCAGATGAGAGACAACTGGATGCTAGGGAGAAGGGAGAGGTTTAAGGGGCTGTTTAAAAGTGACAGGAACAGGAGGAAATGCAGAAATCGAGAAGCCCAAGAGGAGTCCACAACCCTCCCATATGGCCAGAGGAGCTGGGGAGATGGAAGCAGATGGAAAGGCACACGGGGACAGGTCTGAGAGCCAGCAGGGCGATGGTGAACGGGCTTCCCAGCCAGAGGAAGCCGCAGGGACAGCAGGCAGTGGAGAAGAGCTTTCTTGCTGGCCACGAGCACTCCTTGCAGTTGAAATCCATCAGGTAGTGGAGTAAAGAGCTGGTGCTGGTCTTTTCAAGGCATGAGTGGAAAAGCTATTCTCCTTCCTCTGCAGTCAGAGGGGATCTGCTCAACTGCACATAACCTTTCAGCCACACTTTTTCTAAAAAGCCACTTGGCTCAGAGCCCCACAGAAAGCAGCATCTGCAGGCCAGAGCCTCAGCAAAGGCAGACCTGGACCTCTCACCCTGGAAGAGGCTCTGGGTCTTGTCCAAATTCACTTCCTGCCTAGCACTCAAGAACAACCTCCCCCCCTGCCCATCCTGCCCGATCCAGGGCTCAAAAGGGCCATCGGCCCCCAGTGCTGCCAGACTGGCATTTCTCACATCAAAGTCAGTCCTGCTTTTACTCCAGGTGTGCTCTTCAAAGCACGCCAAGGAAGCAAACAGACCTTCTTGTTCACCATCCTGGAACCAGCCGCAAGAAAGCCCGTGCCCCAGTTTGCTGCTGCAAAGCCCAACCAGAACACGGATGCTTTCCAGTCCCTTCACCTTTTCTTTTAATCTCCGATGGCTCCACTAAGCTCAGGTCTCAGGTGCTGCTCTCACGGATGCTTTCAAAACCCTACGCTAAGCCTTCCGTCCCAGAAACATGTACCTGCTGCTGCTGCCACCTCTGCAGGCTCAGGTACGCTGCGACACACAAAGTACTAGGGAACAAAGGAAAGCAAGCGGCTCACGAGAAAGTGGCTCGTGAGAAGTGTAACGACAATTTTAGATATTCAGAGCACAAGGAGAAGCAGGGAAGCTGTATTTTCTCTGGCACAAGCTAAAAGGGACTTAGCAGCAGACTCTCAACTCTGCAACAGGCTATTGAAAGTGTGCAGGCTGCCATGAGCCATACCCAAGCCAGCTGATCGACTTTCCTGCCTTTCTGGGCTCACCAGCAGGACCAGACATATTTGCCCTGCCCCAGAGCGTTCCTCTGCATGTCTCCTCAGAGGAGCGTCCCGCCGTCAACACCTTTCTGTCGCTACTGGGGAGACCGTCAGCGAGTGCTGTGGCACTCCACATGCCCAGGAGGAACCCCACACCTCCACTTTGAAACACGTGCTACAGGAGCGTCGTGCAACAGGGAAACAACAACTCCTTCCTGGAGACTGAGGAAATCTGAGGAAGCATCTGATGAAGTTTGCCAAGAGGAAGAAACCAGGTGATCAGAGAGAACCTTACAAGGTGTATCTGCTTGCGCTCCTGAACCAGGAGGCAGGGTTTGCCTTGCGGCTTTTTACTTGGCACTGAAAGCAAAGGTGCCCACGCCTCTCCTTTCCTGATTGCGTTTCTACCTACCAAATTGCAGAAAGGGAGCACGTTCAGGGAGAGAGCAGAAGGCTTCAGGACCCCTGACATTGGGAGACACCATCGACAGAACAAAAACAGTAGGAAAAGAAGCCAGTTCCAGGAAACAAAGATGAGCTGTTACAATGGAGTGGAGTTGCCACCTTCCCCAGAAAACGCCTCCCAGAGTCCCATGCCTCTATCTCGCTGTATCAGTCACAGTTTCTTCCTTCGTGTGCCCACGGAATGGCGAGTTCACAGCTGCCATCACCGCAAATGAAGCATCAGAACAACGGTCACGATCACCCCCAAGAAGAGGACAAAGGGAAGCCAGGTCTTCACAAATCCCCCTATGCTGCAAGATGGAAAAAAGAGGGGGGTTTAAACTAAGAAATCAGCAGAGAAAGACAAGAGGGAGAGGAGGATGTGAGAATAACTGGAGAAATCAGAGGGAAACAGATGCCCTTCTGACTTTCTTATCCACTGGTGGCACTGCCATACAGCACGTCCTGGAGATTCAGTCCGTGTTAAAAACTGAGACTAAATCAGGTCCACAAATAACTACATCATGAACAACAGGGCTGGACTCTCCTTCCAGCTTAAATTCAGGCTGAAGACTAGCAGGTTTCATATCTGCACAGACAGAAGTGGTGACAGGACACCACAACAAAAATGAGACCCTGTTACCGCAGGCCTCGTTATTCAGACTGCTGGTGTATTTAACAAAGACAGCAAGGACTACATTTGCCTAAAAGCTGGTAGAGACGCTTTTCCAGAGCAGGGAAGACCCAACAGAAGTGGAACAACTCAAAAGCTTTATGCAGGGCAGTCCTCGCAGAATCTCCTCTTCAGGCACGAGGAGCTGAAATGGAGATTAAGTGCCCTTTCTAGTACAGAAAGCTTGGGGTTTCCCTCTCCGCTCGAGTTGGAAGCTCCACACCAGTTGGAAGTCTGACTATTTTTTATGTAAACAAGATTCAGGAGAGGGAAGAGAAACCAGTAGTCCTTGGAGACAATTCTGTGACCTTATGTTCTGACCTAACCCAGCCAAAAGACAACACAGAGTGAGATTTGCTTTAGCTAGCATTTCCCAAATTCCAGGCACCCTAAATTAGCTGCCAGATACAGTATTTCAGGAGCAGCAATCTAGTGCAACCCAGCAAACACTCTTGGTTCTTTTCCTAAGAAGAGGCAGCGGGCAGTGACAGTACCACCTACCAGCAACATACACCCACATGTTGTGGGGGAGAGATGTTTCTCCCTTCTCCACGGGACAGCCTGAAGCTTTGGAGGGCTAGGAAGAATGAAAGAAACAGAGCCCCTTTGCCCGCTGAATCTAGACTTCTCCTCAGCTCACCTTACATACTTCCCATAGAGGAGTGAGAAGAAGCAGAGTTTCACCATGTTCCAGGAGGTGCTGTTATCGTATCTCATCAAGTTTAAGGCCAGAGCCACGTGAGAATGGCAGTTATCACAGCAAAGGTTGTGCTGGAACAGAAAAAGGGGCATGGGATTAGAAATCCTGTCCTTCAGGCTCCCCAGTTCTGCACCCTGTGCTGGTGCAGACCCACAGGTCCCACTCCTGCAGCAAGCACCCAAACACTGGGGAGATATTCCTCCACACACAGACAGGACATCAGCATCGGAGCCGTACCATTCGGTGCTTGTACTCCTCCGAGGCATCGTGTACGGCCGTGTCCCAAGCATTGGGACCGGTGGAGTATACTTTGCTGGGATCCAGCTTCCAGTACCTAGAAGGATGAGAACAGATCCCTTCGCATTACTGCTGCACCTTTACAACTTCTTGCTCTTCCCAGCAGGAAGATGCTTAAAGGACTTCGAGAAATCCACTACCTCCGGAGTCCACCGAGCCAAGCTCTCCAAGACAAGCGTATGCTGCAGAGGGTAGCAGAAACTAATGCTCAGCACCCTCAGCCCGACAGCACCCCAGAGAGACTACAGACCTCAGGGGCACAGACAAAACTCAGAACTGCTTTCACGTCCCGTGATGTGAAACCTTCAGGCCATTCAAAACGTAAACCTGATCTGACAGATACACAAAACGCAGGCACCTCTCCTCCTCCCCCCAGAAAATCATTTATAGGATGCGAGCGATGACAGTTCATTAGCACAGCACAGGCAGTATTTACTTGGAGCACTTGTTAACGTTATCTTAAAATGTTTTAGCTTTTTCTTTTTTTTTTTAAATAAAGGCTCCATACAGCTCTCATTATACATTGCTGTCACACTTCTAAAAAGATTTAATTTAACGTGGTTTCTTGAAAAGCAGAGACACAGGAGCCATCTGCTTGAATTAGGGCATCTGAACAACAAGAAAAGCAATATTATAGCATGTCTGTCTCCATGAATTAAAGCACATCTGCAGGTCAGTTGGTTAGTTTAATAAAAACTAACAAGAGCACTTACTTTACTGGCTTCCCAAATGCCATGTTGTCTTCCTACAAAAAAGGAAAAACGTCTCAAGAGGATAACCCCGCGCAATATTCATGACATGCTTCTTGCTGGAAGGCCTCACAGCCCACGATTGCTTAGTGATAAAACTGTCACATTGCCTCAGCAGTCTCAAGACACCAGTCTTATTTGTGTGTCTGGATTTAGATTTCAATTGTTTTCGTACTCCTGTTCTGGGCATGAGTATATTTATACTCTATACACGGTGACATCATCTAACTATACGGTACATGTACCTCGTGCCCCCCCCTTTTTTTTAAACTGTTAATATCTGTTAACTCAAAGCTGTAAGTGTTCCAATCTATTAAGAGTATTAATTATCCCAACTTAAAACTCCCTTACTTTCAAAATCCACCAGACTATAAAGCAGTTTAGACTGGCACATACCTGATGCCAAGCAGCATGACAGTAACAGGCATGCTGAGGAAGTTGGAAGGCAGCTTCTGTTACTCAGAATTAAGAGGATTTAGGTCCAAAATTCCCAATTAAGAGCCTGGACTACAAAATTTTTTCCCTTCTGCTCACCAAACTAGCCACTATCTATCATATCTCCCAAACAAACTCCACTGGACAGCAGCCCAGAGAGTAATAGCAAAGATCCATAGTCTTCAGAAACATCTAAGCCATTACATTGCAAAACTCTGAACTGCAAAAGACAGGGGATGGCTCAAAAGTCACCAACGAAGGTGAGAAGCAGAACAAGCACAGATTCTGCTTAAGCACCCGGATCCATCGTCTACTTACTGAGACAAAGTATGGCCCCGCGAAGTCCCGAATGACTCCAGTCGACGTGCAGATACCCATGTGGCCAATGATCGGGAAGAGCCATCTACCGAGGCAAGAAGTGAACCGTCAGGCTGAGATATTTGCCCCCCGACCACACCGAGTGCGTGCAATGTGCTGCCAGGAGACTGCTGGAGCGGCCGTACAACCAACTGCATAGCACGGGATAGACAGGCACAGTTAACGTGTTATACGCAGCTGAGAGATGAAAGCAGGTGAGCCACAGCCAGGCAAAGACCAGTAAAGACGCAGAAGAGGTACAAGCAAAAGAAAAACACGCAGGGAATACCCAAAGCTGCGCTCTCCTGAGAAGCAGGTCTAGAGTCAGCTTGTCTGTGGGGCATCAGGCTCAGGGATTTTACCATGAGTGGCTGCAGTTACGGAGAGCGCAAGACTCTGAAGGCCTGCACTACACACGTCCCTGGCCGGGGAAGGGTGAGCCCCTGTCTCCCAGAACAAACCCATTTGTGCATCCAAGTAAAAAGGTTAGATCCAGGAGAAACTGCCTTGAGATAAACCCAGACTTTCCACTTCAACAACTGAAAATAAGGTCACCCTGCCCATCTTCCCATCCACACTGCGGCTTTTCACAGCAAACTAGATTTAAGCACCCCAGAGAGAAAACAGGGCTCCTGGCTCCAGGAAGAGCATTCCGAAATGATCCCATTGTTTCAAAGACCTTCTCCTCCCCACGGGATATGTACAGCCCCAGGGAGCAGCAGATCTATATCCCAACTCCCTCCCATCATCATCACTTAGAAGTAAATACTTCAGGCCAAGTTACAGCTCTCTCCCACATCCTCCAGCATTCTCAGGTTTGCTGATCTCTCTCTGATTTCTCACTCCTCTCTCCCTGAGGGACTGCACGCAGCGACTAATATTTCAGAAGAGATTACAGCAACGCTACACAGAAACAGATTCACAAGCCACGGCTCAATTAGAGATCTTTAAAACTATCAAAATAAAAAGGGACTGAGGCGGTTGGATGTTACGAGGAAAGACAAGCCATACACGCCGCTAAGCGCAGCTGTGGACATAACCCTACAACGTAGAGAAAGGACTCTGCAAAGTTTGATGTTCTGCGCTTGCATCACTTACCCTCCGCGTGTTCCTATCTGGTGCGATGCAAAGCAGCCAGACAGCTCGGCTATCTGCGCAATGTTTTATCAGCGAGAAGGTACAGCTGAGCATAACACTGTCACAGCGCTGCCACCTTCAAAGGTCTAGACACTTCTTCCTTTTTTTAATTCTCCTCTCAGCACTGACTAGCTTTCAAGCCTTCAAATCCAAGGGTGACAGGAAACATCAGAGGGAGAAAATGGAGCTATTATGCAATCTAACGAGAGATTTTGCCAAATAACACCACCGAAATTTCTGCTGCAAAACAAAATCAACAGGAAGATGTCACTGTTTATCGGGGAATGAACCCACAAACAAATACGGATGCCCAGTGACTTTGGCAGCAGGACAGCTCTCTTCATCAGTCCCAGCGGGAGAGAAGAATGTTAAAAGCTTTGGAAAATCCTCCAGGAAAAGACTAAGGTGGAAATTGTAAGCAATTAAACAAGAAAAGAGTTAAAAAACAAAGCTGGTTTGTAGCTGTATGTGAGACAGCAACAGGAAAGTTGCAGCTCTCCGCGCCGAGGAGAGTTACGGCGCCATTCCCAATCCTGGCACGGACCACACCACATCTTCTACCTGACTTTCAGCTCTGGCTCAGTAAACATTATCACCTGATTTGAACCGGAGGGGAAGAGGAAGGCATAAAAACAAGCCTTTGTGTTCCCAGACTACCCCCAAAGCCACATTGTACAGCTTTTCATTTTCCCACGGCCAGAGAAAAACTCGGAAGTTCTCCTTGGAGCCTGCTTACGCTTGGCTGACAAGACTGGGAAGGCAAATCGACTTCTAACTCGTTAAAAGCGAAGCGCAGAGGCTCTCCTCAAGGCATAAGGTGGTCTAAGATCCCCGCAGCCAAACCTTTGCTCCAAAACCATGAAAGACTTCCCACGTCTCACTGGATCCCCTCCGCTCCCACTCCTGTCAAGACAAGCTCACTGCAAAGCTTTCCCCACACACGCCCTTGCTGCGGGGAGAGGAGAGCCCGACCCCGGGGACAGAATCCTGCACGGGCCCTGAAGCAGCCTGGCACCCAGTCACCCCAAAGCAGGCCGAGCACCCCAAAGCGGGCCAGGCGCCATGCCTGCCCCGGAGCAGGCCAGGCAGCCGGTTACCCCGGTCTGCCCGCCCCAAAGCGGGCCAGCACCCAGTTACCAGGCCAGGCTCCCTGCCAGCTCCGGAGCAGGCTGAGCACCCAGGCACCCTGAAGCGGGCCGGGCAGCCGGCCCCGGGAGAGGCGAGGGGTGCCCCGGCCAGGGGTGCCCTGGGCCAGGCCCCGGTAGCGAGGCGCGGGCCCAGGCCTCAGCCGGGCCGCCCGCCCCCGGGGCCGGCCGGGAGCGTGGGGCCCGCACTCACGTCAGGACGGGGATGGGGGTCCACACCACGCAGTAGGGGAAGCGGCCACGCTCGGCGTCCAGCCCGGCCCCGCCGCCGCCGCCATTGAACTGCTTCATCTTGGCCTCCGCTTCCGCCATCACCGGGGCCCGCCCCCCACCCGCCGCGCTTGCGTCACTTCCTGGAGACCGCGTCCGCTTCCGGGCACGGCCGGTAACCAGGAAGCAGGAGCGCAGCCTGGCCCCCGGCCCGCCGGGCCAAGCGCCCCCTCCCTGGGCCCTCCCCGGTTTGGGGACGGCGGCCGGGCCCCGGGGCTCACCCACCCCGCAGGCCAGCCCGGGCGGAGAGCCCGCAGCCCCGCGGCCGCTCCGTGATCAAGCGCTGGCTCGCCGCTCTCCCCGCCCACGGAGCGCCGAGCTTCGCGCTTCCCCCCAGGACCGCAGCGGCTTCGTGTGGCGCGGAAGGGCCGGGGTTTGTTTCCCAGCGGGGCCTTCTGCTCTGGTGAAGCTCCGCCAGGCAGGTACCTTCACCCCTCGCACCTACCTTGTGCAAATCCGCCACACGAACCTGGGCAGCAAACGTCTCCCTGTTGCCCTCCAAAGATCAGAAGCTGGAAGGAGCTTCCTTCCATCCCCAGGGTAGGAGACCCCCTCAGGAAAGGGCAAAAGCAGAAATAAGCATCGAACCAAGCCTCCCGTGAGAGCGGAGGTGGCCAAGGTACTGCAAGGGGGGGAACAGCATTTACAAATGGAGAATCGGATTAGAAAAATAACAATTGCTTTATTAGGAAGTTTAATTCAAACTACACGAGAAAGCTGAAGAAGAAATATGTTTATTCCAGATTTCCACCCACCACAACACACTCGGCAAAATACAGAGTGACAACTCACGGAACTAGTGGGAAGAACAGGGAGGACATCGCTTGCCCCAGCCCAGCAGACCCAGGACGGGGATGTTCTGCCCAGAGGGTGCAGGAGAGCTGCCTGGCATCCAGCCCCCACTCTCCTCTTCGCGTCCTTCCATGCTTTCCTTGGAAGCCGCTCATTTCCTCCTCACACAGAGACCTTGAGCTGCATTTCCCTTCAAGGCCCGTGGTTATCGGAGCTCTCCAGCACAGTTTGTGGTGTCACGCAGCACGATGCCAAGGGCTTTTGCTAATAAAACAAGTCTTGGCCCCTTCCTGCACGTGGTTGGGTTCCTCCTCCCTCGTAGCTCCAGCACGCCGAGCAGAGGCACTGCAGAGGTGCTGGCTTTTGTTATTAGCAAACCCTGTTAATTGCCAGAGCCACGTTCCCAATGGCCATCACAAACTTACAGCTTCCACATAACGCCCCCACTTTTTACTGAAATTTCTCTCCTTCAAAGACTTTTCTTATCTCTACTTTACGCGTTCTGCTTTCCATTACCTGACTTTGCTCAATAATTAAGCTGAGTCCAGCCTTCCACATTTATCAACGTATTCTCTGTTCTGGGGACAGAACAGCACTTGCACACTCACTGAATTTTAGACTAGTGAAGCTTCCAGCTTGAGAGCCCAGGAGATTGGTAACCCCTACCCGCAGCAGAGGCACGTCAGAGGGGACACCAATTTGGAGTTGCCGGTACGGCAGTAGAAAGCGTTGGCTAACAGTCTAGCGTAGAGGTGGCCTACCTGCCCTCGATACAGCTAACTTGTCATATGAGTACTCGGGCTTCAACTCAACTAGCTTAGTAACACAGAGCAGACTACATCTCCTCGCCTCTACCAAGCCCTCAAGAGATCACCTAACATCCCACCTTATTTCCTAGTCTAGAACACGTTTTAGGACAGCCCCTCCAAGAGGCAGGGCTGCTTCAGAGGCAGCTGGATGGAAGCAGAGCCATCCACCGAGGCGCTCACGTCGAGCTGTAGCGTGGGCATCGTCTCAGCATGACCTGTCACTGCATCAGAGTTGATCAAGAGCCTGAGATCGTGCTCCTCGGAATCTGATGGTGAGGGATTTCACAAAATAGTCCGGTTCCAGAAGAGAGAAAGCCGAGGAACTACGGACACCCTTGAGAGCAAAGCCATACCCGGTGCTTTGGTTTCTAACGGACACTTCCTATTTTGGCACTTCGGATGGAAGATGGACACAAAGGTTGTATGTGTTTCAGCGAACACTTTTTGTTCGATGAAGAAAAATACTTGCATTGATTTGCTCCAGGCCAACATAAGTATCAGAGATTGTTAAAATCTATGAATAGGGGCCAATGTTCACATCAGCTAATGTGGTCTTGGCGCGTTTGTCGGATTAGGCAATGGATTTGCTCTTCCTGCTTGTGTCTCAGAGGCTGCTAAGCAGCATATCACCAGGGACCAGCTCCCTTGGCAAAGCCACGCAGCAAGGACGACGCCGACAGCCTCAGCAGGACGCGACTCCCCGCAGTGCCACCTCACACCCTCCCCTCCTGCGTGGGCAGCGGGCATTTCAGACAGCCCAGTTTATTCCTTCTTAAGTCTTAAGTGCAGGAAGGCAAACCCAGCTGCTGGAGCACGGGAAGAACACCGTTTTCCCCAGGCTGGATTTAAAAAAAAAAAAAAACGAAGAAAATTCAATACAGCACTCCTGTACGGCACAGCTTTCTTTTGTGTTTGTCAGGCAAGCAGAAGGGCTCTCCGTCCCCAGTACCGCACTGGCAGAAAATGGGTGAGCTGTAGCTGACAGCAGGGTCTTCCTAGTGACAACTGGAAAGCTGCTGCTGTTCTACTGCTATTGATCTAAGCAGAATACAAAACACCTGAAGTCAGCAGGGAAAAATAGCTGCAGTTGGAAAAGAAACTGTGGGGGGGAACCAGGCGGGGGGGGAGGAGAGCAGGTAAGAAGTTCTCCATGCATAAAATTAAAGGCCGGGCTTTTTATTGCAGCTATTTTGCCTGACTACAATACTGGATCGATGTACAGAGCAGGAATACTGCCATCATTGTTTCTGCAATCTCTCATTTGATGGGAAACAAAAGGTTTCACTCCCACTTCTGCCAGCACCTTGCCACCGATGGCTCCTCTCTCCCGTTGTCAGCAAGGAAGCATCTCTACCTCCCATCGGCCCAAAACATCCTCAAGATAACGATCTTTGCCTGCTCACTGCAGGTGCCAGCGTGTCACTCGTGCCCCAGAGACGTGGAGCCCTTCCGAGAGGAGAGCCTGGCTGCTCCGGGAATGAACAAGCCCAGACCGCACACCGCTTCGGGTTTGTCCAAGCGCACGCCACCATGGCTATAGCTGGAGCTCAGCCTGGAAGGGATTCAGTTACCTCCCCTTTCTACCCTGGCTCATCTCTGAGCCTGAAAGAAGCAGGCACCCAGCCAGCTCTTGTTCAGTAAGCGGCTTCCTTGGGAACCTTCCCTGTTGTGACAGCTCAAACATTACAGGGACTGCCAGAACCAAACCACTCAAGGAAGAGATCCCCTCCCCCTTCTGACATTGACAACCGAGGCAGCAGCAGGCAACACCGCGTGCAGGAGTCTATTTAAAATGTCACCGAGGCACAGGCTGATGGAGGACACCAAGGCGTCCTTCCCCCGCCCTGGAGGTGATGCTGGGGTGGGTTGCTTTGCGTTTTTGTTGTTCCTTTCCTGTGGTCTGTGCCTGCTGCAATCTGACAGCCTCTAATCGCTCAGCGTGAACCAGAAACGTCACTCTCATCTGTATTGATGATGGTGCTACTCACAAGCGCAAGAGCATACGCAGGCTCAGCCACCCACCCCAAAAGCAATGCCCCTAAGCGATCTCACCCCTCAGCTTTAACCTTCAGGTCTTTTCTGCTTCCCTGTCACTTGAAAGCTGCATTTCCTTCTCTCTCCCTCTCCAATTGACAGAGTCAATCTACAGGGGAACTTCTATGTTTAAAGGGAAAGCCACCAGTTTCTCAGGGACAAGGGGCACAAGGTGGAAGAGCTCAAAGAGCCAAGAGCAGGTCACGATGATGTCTCAGCTATGAAACCCACAAAAAGGCCCACCTTCTCTCCTTGCCAGCCCCAGAGGGGTTCCCGATCAGTCTCACCTCCTGCAGCAGCAAGGCCTGAACAAGCTACAAGGAGCGTAACAGGCAGAGGACCGAATTCCTCACTGCAACAACAGCAGGCAGTTTTCTGACATCCCGCTCCCATTTTGCTCAGAGACAGGAGCCATCTTGAGCCCTTTGCAGACTTGTTCCTGGCGCTGCGAACAGTTACATCAGAGAAAAGTGAACTCATCAGTAGGGCTGCGATTGTTCCTCTCCCCACATCCCAGAGCATAGCGCTCCTCTCCCTCCCCAACCCAATTCCCTTACCCAAATTACAAATAAAACTCATTTTCTGGGTCCTTCTAGCCATTTCCACCCACGATTCAACCACTCAGCTTCCCTTTCCATGCTTCCTCTTTGTCCAACCATTCAGTCCAAGATCTGACCTAATTAGCTGATTGCCAATTCCAGCTGTGGATGCACATTGCTTTGTTAGAGCAGAGCTGTCTTTTAAAGCCAAAATTTATATCAGACAGGATTTGAAATGACGAGGCCTCAAAACGCCTTCAGCTGAAAGGTGTCCAATGGGAATTTTTAAGAGAAGAGTTCAAATGGATTCTGAAAATAGCAGACTGGTTTTCTAACTCTTACTTAAGGCCTGGCGTTCTGCAGCTTGGAGGGCAGGAAAGTATTTGGGAGGTTTTTGCAGCAGGAGCCCAGAGGAGAAAGTGAATTTGTGATATCCTTTAGCAAGGGATCATCTCTGGGTCTAAACGTTGATGTCCTACACACCACGCTGAGTGCGAGACACTTTAAGGCAATAAGTGTGTGGTTTCTGACAGCGGAAACATCTCAGGTCAGTCAGTAACATGGTGACTCAGGCAGCTGACCTTGGGTCTACCCCACAGCCTAAGTCACCAGGGCTCTGCTTCTCAGGGCAAGAGGCTATTTAAGAAGAGCTAAAAGGCAAGGATGGGCTGGTTTCCCTACTCAGCTTTTTGCCCCCCTGGCCCGCTCACCTCTAACCCTTGGGTTCAGCAGGGACTCAAAAGAGGTTTTTATCAATTTTACCCCTCACCCTGACAAAACACTATTCAGAGAAACTAACTCCATCACAGCACCGTTCATCTTTCTGTAAGACGTGTGCATTGCTTCTCTCTTCCCTGGCAAGCCCCAGGCAGCCGTTCTCATCCTCACCCCAACGTTCGCAGCTTTAGCTCTAAACGAAGCCGGAGGTGGACTCTGCTCCCGAACAGAGCCCCAGCCCTTGCTCCACTGACAGATCTGAGCTCCCACACCCTGGATAAACTAACATCAGCACTAACTCAGTAGCCACCACAGCTTACAAGCCACGGTTTGGGCTCCCCAGCCCCCTTCCCACTCAAGTTTATCAGCCACTATTTTCCATGAAGCAGCACTGTTGAACAGACAACATCCAGCCCAAGCAGGCCACCCTCCACCCACCCTTGTCCACCTCCACAGAGGAGAAAGGTAGAACAAAGCCAGAACAATCCCCCAAAACAAAATGACACCAAGAAAGAACTAGAACAAAGAATTGTTTAATTGCTTAACCCTTTCTCTTCCAGGGACCAGAGAAACAAGTTTTCTGCTCCTTCTAACGAGGGCAGTAAGGCTTGTGTGTTACCTCTACAACTGCAGGGGCAAAGTTTACGAGATGATCATCTTTAGTACTTGAAAAAGCGAGAAGCAATGGTCATTGCAACACTAAGAGAATCCTAGAGTCTCCTAACGGAGAGGCCATTGCTAGAATACAAAAATAAAGGAGGCATCCCTGCATATCCCAGGCTGGAAAGAGTTAACCAGAAAGAGCAGGAAGAAGCATTCCCAAAGAGGGGGTTGAAGTAAACAGCAGAGGTCAATAAAGCAACATCTTCTCCCTACTTCCCCAGCATGTTTTTTCCTTCACCAATAAATACAAATTCCTCATTAACAAGCAACAAAGCAGGTAATCTGCCCACGACAAGGGGAAAAGGGCTAGAGGCAGAAAGATTTTTCTCTCCCCTTCTCTCCCATTATTATTTATCTTTTTTAACCAAAGCAGCCATTAAAAAAAGCAATCCACTGCAGAGGCAGGGAATCTTGTAGCTTTCACACTGCAACTGGCAGGTAAAAGAGCTGCACTGTCTCACAAGGGTAAAAACAACAAAAAATAGCTGCCACAGCAGAAGGTGAATGGGGAGGGAGAGGTCTGTTCTCCTCAGAAATCTTTTAAAAAAAAAAAAAAATCAAACTCTGCAGACATTGTCTACCAAAAGCTGAAAAAAAAGTTTGAGTGGGAGGAGAAGGGGGAAGAAAAGAGGATGTGTCTAGTAGGAAAGCCTTAAGCAAAAAAAGGCCAGACCACGTCAAAAAGCCACCCAAGTGAGAAGAATTTTCTGTTGCCTCTGGGTTTTGAAGAGCATTGAGTGCCGGGGTACACCTGGGGTGGGGGAGCTTGTACACAACCAAACAGGTAAACTGAGCAAGCAGTGGCATCTCCTGCACTGGTACTGCGTGAAAACAAGCAAACATGCCCTCGGCAGCCAAGTGACAATCTGTCCCAGGAGAGCCCTGCTTCAGCAGGAGATGGAGGGCGAGTCTGCCATCACAGCTCAGCAGAGCACAAGGACAGCCAGTCATTTCTGGGCGGTGAGGGGCATGCTCCCACAAGACCGGGGTTCGCTAAGGCTCGGTTTCACCCACACGTGAAAGAGCAGACGGACATCTTTGTCCGAGGGGCAGAGATCAGATCTCAGACAGCATCACTGTGATTACAAGGGGGGCGCGGGGGATCCCTCTATGCAGGGAACAGTGTCCTTGGAGAGATGCTGCCAGCTATGAGCCTCTGTGACCTCTCTCCCTCCTGCACAAGGCTCACTCGTCTCAAAGACTGTTCTGGAAGGGAGAGGAAGCCAGTTACCTTTATCAGCCAGCACTGCGCAGCCTCTCTCATCAACGCCTGGCAGCCAGAAGCAGCCAGAGAAGGAAAGGGAGGCCTCTCATCTTTCCACAGCAGGAACAGGAAGACCAAGGATTGCACCACATGGAAGAACAGCCCTAATGCAGCATACACACATGCGCACACACTCCCAGACACACATCTCACACCCCTGGGACCAAGGCTAGCATGTTCAGACCTTCAGCAGTAAGAGATACGAGACAGCGCAGAGCAGTTAAGATCTCCAGGGGCTCTTTGGTCTTAGTTGATAGTCCTAGAAAAAACAACCTCTTCGGATTCGGTTGTAGCACAGCTGTGTAAGATCTACTTGAAATTTAGTGTTTGGCAACTGCGAGAAGGGAAAACAGGGCTGCATGTTACATGAGAGGGGGAGGAATGGAAGTACAGTGCCCCATTTCTAGGTGTACTCCCGGCTCTGCAGCCAGAGTCAGTGTGTGGAGAGCGGGAAGAGGAAGGAGGGTTCCTGAGAGGACCACTAATCCATCAGATGTTACACCAACAATGAGGTGGAGAAGGCCCACCTTGGCCAAGGCAGAGCAGCTGGCTGCACAAAAATGCTGCTGTCTAAAAGCTCAAAACTTTAGTTGCAACGTATACATGGTGGCAACGTTCTCAGCTCCAGCACAGGCAACATGGAGAGGAGAAGGTGAACACAGCTACACACATTTTGGGCAACAGAGAGAGCAGCTCTGGAAGAGTGCTGTTACCAGCCCCTTTCCTCAGCAGCTTTAGCTACATGAGTCCTAGGCCTCTGATCAAACCTCCTCCCATTGCCGTCACCTTTCTCCGCGGGTTCATAGACCACAGAAAAAAGTATCAGAGCTGGGCAAGCACATCCCGCCCTGTTGAGCTGCACATACTCGGTGCCTTCACCGATTCATCAACTAAGACAGATGCCCAGGGACAAGACAGGCAATATCCAGTCCTTAATACAACACAGCTACATCTGGTGACAACGTGTTAGAGATGGAAGCCAGAAGAAAGATGTTATGGGAGAAAACAGGTGTTTCATGGCCAACAACCCTAAACCAGGGGCCTCTAGACAGGCTGGTAGCACAAAAGCACAAGCTTTCAAGACCAAGATCACTGCAGTAAATTCATTCCATAACCCCTGCCCTAGATTTGTATTTTATTCAGGAATTTAACATCCCCCCCTGCAAATGCATGAATGCAGGCAACATCCCCCTGTACCAGATCATACAGCAGCTCTGGAAAAAAAATCACCAGCTTACACTGCTTACAGACAACTCAAAGACCCCTGTTGGGACTAAATTCCACTAAAGGCAAACCCCAAACTGCACTGCCATGCTGCTCAGTAGCGTGACGGGAGAAGGAGGAGGTGGTGACGATGGTTTAAAGAGACGGCCGCTCCTGCCCCTGCCAGCTTGTCCTACTCTGTGCATAGTGCGAAACAGTGCAGTCATTCATCAGAGAAAGTTCAGGACCAAGGAAACTAGGTTCCCTTTCAGCCAAACAATTAGAGGAAGGAGAGGCAGTTCTGTTTTAGCTGGGCCGGCACTGGACTTGCCCCTCTGAGCTGTCTTCATCATCTGAGCCTCCAGCCCCACCACTGGTCAGTCCTGTAATCCGGTACCCCATGTTCAGTAACATCACCTCCAGTGGGTCTGCATTCATTCGTCTCTGGTTAGCTTGGGAAGCACCTTCCATGTCTACTACCACGCGGCCATTAAGGGTTTCACTCTGCAAGGCAAGAAGGGAGAGAACTCAGCAAGGCAGCGCTAGGACCAAAGAGGGGCTGCTGCTGCAACTATCAAGAGATCCCAGTAGGAAAGACCCGTACGTGTTACATCTTGTGACAAGACGACAGTCTTTTACTGCGGCTCTTACCTCTGGCCTAGGGTTCCACAGTCGTACAACCGGGTCAATGCCGCTGGTGGCCAGGAAGCAGTAACTGGGATGAGGCTGGAGACAATTCACAATCGACTCGTCTCCCTGCAGCACTCTAACAAGGTTGGTGGTTTCTTTCTCCCAGATGAAGAAGGAGCCGTCATCTGACCCACTGACTATGTACTGTGCATTGCTAGGGTGAGAGGAGCAGAGACTGGAGATCACAGCTCAGAGCCAAAGCTAGTCTCTAGCAGACATGAGAATCTCAGTTGGCTTCTATAATCAGCAGGCTGCCACCCCTCACGCTTATGGATCCAGATAAAGCTTTCTGTGTTGGTTCCCTCCATCCCCAGGATTCATGTTTTCAATCCCAAATGGCTTTTCTGAAACGCTAGCCCAGCTGGGTCCTCTGTGGATCTGCTACTGAACCAGCTACTCATGCAGCCACACAAGGAGGAGGGTTTCTGCCATCTTTTTCAACCCTGCAAACCAGTGTCAGCGTCATTTTACGAACAGTCACATAGGGCTACGCATGAGGCTTTATCCGATGGAAGAGAGCATTCTGCTGCTGCTCACACTCCTGTCCTGCATCCCTATTACGCTCTGCCAACATACCTGCCAAAGAAATTGGCCTCTTTGATGTCTGTAGTAGTGTTACAGTGGCCACAATATCGGAATTTGTAGTCGTAGCTGCGCTCCCTCAGCACCATCTCATCCTCTGAGATGGAATCCTTGCGGCCTGTGGCTCGCAGCCGGATGGGGCCACCCCCTTTCTTGTCTTCAGCTGGAAAGACAACAGATTTCCCCTCGTCACAATTTGGAGAGGAACATGTTCTAAGCAAGCAGCACTCTAGGAGACACCCACAGCTTCAGAGAAGAGTTAAGGACAATTCCAGCAGGGAGCAGTGCTTAGAGCACGAGCTTCCTTCCAGATTATCTCCTGGGTACATCAGACCCCTTTTATCATACTCTCGCTCAAGAGCAAACCAGGACCAGGCGCAAGGAAAAAACAAGCTCAGGCCAGTTTCTGTGCACAGTTAACACTCAATCTCTCTCAGAAGTTGGAGCTTTACTTCAGAGGAGCAGTTTAAGGAGAAAATTCCTTGTCCGATCATTAGGTTTGAGTATAACCTTGAACAACCACACTGGACACTGGCACTCACCATTATCACTCTTGGAGAAGAGGGCTGCATTGATGTCTCTGTCTAGTGCATCGCAGGCACTGCTATGTGCTTGTTCTGGGAACTTCCCTTTAAAGTCATCCAGACACTCCAGTGCTTCTGCAACGTACTTGAGTTCAAAGAGACAGCGGGCAAGACGGAAATGGGCCTTCAGGTGGCATGGATTCAAGGATATGGCCTTCAAGCAGTCTCTTAAAGCATCGTAATGGTCCCCATCCCTGAAGAAAATGGAGGGGTGGATTAGATAGCCCAAACAGAAACAGCATACATTTTCCAATCCCATTTCCCAGCCCTCGTTTCACTCCAAAGCTTCTTGTTTCCAGCTCTCTCTATGCAAGCAGACACCCCACAAGCTCACGTACTAACAGCATTTGCTGTTTCCCAGGGGCACCATCTGACCAAGCCCAGCTTCTTGAACGCACCTCCACACGTACACAGGCAGCCCTGTAACATGACCACACAGGGAAGCCCAGCAAGTCTTGACCTGCCATTTTAAATCCGACAGAGCAGAGCTCACTGATAGAACACATTTAGGGAAGTCCTTTGAAGATGGAGGATGCACAAGCCCTCTGGCCAAGCAGACACAAGGCCTCTCCTGCAAGGCGAGCAGGGCCTCGTCAGAGCACGGCAGCTCACGCGTGCCCCTTTGTGGACGCACAGCGTGGCAGCATGTTTCCCTGCCCACAGTCAGAGCCACTTGTAGCCCTCAAGAAGGAGCCACAGAACCACCACACTTCATAGCCCTGATAGACACACGCCTAAAGCAGCAGTCTTTTCCGACCTTTATAAGAAAAACCTTCAAGTCTTAGAAATAAGCGTTATAGCAGACTGGTATCGTAATAGATATTTATATCCTATTTACAGTTACTGGAGACTACACTTGATTTCCCTAAGCTCCATTGCTGTGGGAATAAGAATGCCTCTGCTTGTGCTCCGGAAGCAGGAGAGACTTGACGAGCCTTGCGTGCTGGTATTCAGTTCAGACTGACAGAGGCTGAGAAGTCAGCCAGGGCTGACATGCCTAGTGTACCAGCATCGAGCCTAAACTATTCAGAAGCACCACAATCTGTCTTAAGAGAGTGCCAAGTCTCCATATGATGGTTAATAATAATAATAATAATGTTTCACACCTGTAACCTGTGTGCACTCCGCCTACCAAAGTCTGAAACAGTCCCAAGGGAAAGGGGGTGAGTTGCCCTGTACCTCCTACAGGGTGACAATTTTAGATCACATGGAGCCTTTGTCAGGGAAGAGGTGCTCCTGTGCGTCTCTCCTACTCATTAAAGGGAGCTCCAAATCTTTGGGTTACATGCTAAGCAACGCTTATTCAGTGCCACAAGCATGTTCTGCAAACCATTCATCCTGTTGCTCCCTCCCATCTAGGTGGATATTGGCCACATATTACAGCTTGCTAGCACAGCACAGAAGGTGGAGTGCCTTGTCCATAAGATCTGCAGCAGAGCAGAAGAAGCATGGTTCTTGAGGGCTGTCTTTGCAGCACTGCTCTGTGTTAATCCAGGAGGATGGATGCACAGCATCAGGCCACTTTTGTTCAAAGAAAGAGGGAATGCAAGTTACCTGTTACGATGACAGACGGGTGTCTCACATTTTCAGAGCTGACTGGGCTATTAGCTGCTTTGCCACCCTCAGAAATCCTTCAACCTCAACTACCAGTGTCAGAGAGCCCAACAGACTGGCGTGAAAACGTAGACGTTGAGATGTAAAGCAGGCACTGAGTTCTCCCATTGTTACAGGTTTGACTCAGCTTGTGCAAAAACGCTCTAACTAGAAATCAGCTAAGTACCATCAACATAGACTGCTAAAAGCAATCTGGAGAGTGATGCAGTTGGCTCTTATGAGCAAATTTTAAAAGGACAGCCTTAGAAGCACTGCAGAGTATGAGTGGCATCTTAAGGGAGATGAGCAAGGGGAGGTTAGGAAATTACAGACCTTCCTTTTTTCTAGATCTCTCTGTTATTCAGAGAATGAGGCCAAAGCGAGACCTGCAGTGTGCTGCAGGGTGGCCTACAGCTGTTCCTGCTCCGAATGTGAAGGACACCTTAGAGACACACGGTGGTTCAGCGTGGGTCACTGTCCAACTGCTTCACCCTCCTTCTCAGTGACATCCCAGCCACCTTCTGCCATACACCAGTAGCTGTTCCTAGCAGAAAAGTGCCCTGTCTTTTCTGCACCTGAGAAGGTACCAGCTAAGTACTATTTAAATTCTAATCATTGCATGCCACAGAAACCCATTGTGCATATATTTTTCCACATCTTCCTGCTACCAAAAACTGTAGCAAAGCACTAGCTGACACACAGAGAGGTTCAGATCTGCCAACACCCTTTGGGAAAAACGATTCCTATAAGAAAAATGTCATTCATGAGATCAGCACTCAGCTTCTGTCTTCCATTCCTTAATCCCAACCTATTGTTCTTCCCCCTCTGAACACTGAGGTCTTTTTGAGGCAGCTCCCAAATCTCTCCTATTGCACAACAGCCAGTAGGCCAGTTACCAACAGTCACAACAACTGCTGGCTGCTCTTTATCTTGGCAAGAAGATGGGAGAATTCAGACTGGGGATTTCAGCAGGGAGAAGAGAAGGATAGCCTCACAAAGCAAATGTAGATGAAGGACCACAGCTATTTTAAATATGTTAATGGCAAGTCATGCTACTCAGTCTTACTCTGCTCAAGGGGACAGATACTAAAATAAACTCAGCTGTATCTTGCAGATGCAGCTCTGGCTATTGGTCACAGAAGACATTACCTACTGCAGAGGCTAACAGCATGTTTTGCAACAATCAAGACAGAACCTCCCCCAGACTGAGTTGCTACCCAGTTGCTACCTCCCCAGATCGCTCAGAGGGTTTGTTTCCAGCCAAGGGGAGCGTGGGTTAGCTGGGGTAGCACAGGAACCACCAGGTCACATCTGACTATCTGCAGTACTAGTTACTTGGATAAAGCAGCAACCAAAGCAACTCCAGACAGTCCTACAACAAATCTTGCATCATGAGATAGGAAGTTATAAAGCATAGTAACCATTACCTCATGTGTTGACAGCAGATTTAGAGCCATACTCTAATGCAGATCAGAACTATCCAAGGAAACGCAAACACCCTTGGAAACACTCATAATGCTGTTACTCAGAAGTGGATTTTTGGTTTCTTCTTTAAACAGGAAAGGAACAGAACATTACTCAGCATGCCAGTAGGCAAAATGATGAGCTACTACCAGCTGTGCTTGTCTGTGCAATATCTGTGGCTGTAATTTCTCCAACACATGCTGCTGCGCAATCCCCTTGTTCTGTGCCAGAGGTGACCCACTTACGGCGTGATCCAATAACCCCAACCCTGCTCCACGCGTAAGGAAGCCAGGTGCTTCGCAGCGGACAACAAGGTATCCACGGTACTCAGAAGTCAGGCACCAGCGCTGCCTGTGACACTAAACTCTGATATTCTCTGCTTCCTTACCACTTGCGCTTCATGTAGGCAGCAGCTCTGTTTCCATACAGCATGGCATTGTTGGGGGCTTTCTGGACTGCTTTGCTGTATAGCTGGATGGCTTGAGTCCACAGCTGGCAAGCAAAGGCCTCGTTGGCTTGCTGCTTGATTCTCTCCAGATACGGAGGTAACTCCACTTGGGGACTAAAGGGAAAGAACAAAGGAGCACAGGTAACTCTCACGTGCTAATGCTCCGTTAACTCCACTTAAATGTCTGCAGTGTTTTGTTCTAGCTTAGCAAGTCCCAGCAATGTCTGCAGTGTTTTGTTCTAGCTTAGCAAGTCCCAGCAAGCATTAGCTAATACCAAAAGTTTCAGAAAAAGACAGAAGAGACCCTGTAATTGAGTAACCTGAATTTAGGAGGAAGGTTTCTTTTTGACCATCATTTGACCATTTCCATTTTTTTCTTTATATACAGGCATCCACTCAAAATTGAACAGTGTGTATTTTAAGCATCTAAGCCCTCAGACTTCACCAAGACATCTTTGCGCTGACTGCTTAAACAACGTTTCCAATCCTCTTTTAGCAATGTATAACAGAATGCAAATTCAGAAGGAAACCAAGCATCTGAGTTCACTGGGCTGCACAAGGCCCATGCTCAGCAACCCAAAATTCCAGCCGCATCTCTGCTGCCGTGGTGGAGGGGCCATCTAGAGGAAACAAGCTGAAAACATTCAGCAAAGTGACTTTGGTGGAACCTAGACTACCCATATATGGTATTAAGCAACTGTGTCTTGACTTTTAACCATGTCTCATCAGCTGGAGGAAAAACAGTCGGCAAGATGTGCTTCGAGTCTGCTTCTGCTTCCCCCCAACTGCATTTTGCTCTTAAAGAAAGAGAGCAGCAGGAACAATGGAAGAGGGCTCTCCACCCGTTCCTAGCTCACATGCAGACTGCAGGAGTAATGATTCCAGTGTCATTGTCGGTAAAGCAATTTTCGTCGCTTCAGTTCAGTTTGCAGCAGGCAGGTGCCCAAAACAAAGACAAAGAGAAGCAAGGCTCTTTCAACCTGACAGCCTCTCCCATTTACCAAGACACAGTTCCTGCAGGCCAGGAAGTAACAACCACTCAGGACAACTAAGAACACCTTGCTTCCAGGCCTGAAAAGTCATTTCTTAGTTTTGTCTGCAGTAATTCATCATAATAGAGGAAAAATCCTCATGGACAACATTTCTCCCAAGACACTCTTGCCTGATCTGACTCTTGTTCATAGCCCACACATCAGAGGCAAATACAGCTGCTAGGACAGAGCCTGCTTGACAATCAAGTCAACACGACAAGTGGATTCGCACTTCACACCTTGTTTAGCAGCTCTAAGCCTGGCAAGAGGAAGAGGACACAAACAAAGCCGTAGGGCTTTCATGTGGTTAGATCTGTCCCCTTACCTCACATGTGCTCTTCCTTCAGACAAGCGGAAGCCATTGCTGTGGAGATGGATGCCATTCGACACTCCATTGGTAGAGGTTTTGCCATTCTGCACTTCTGACGGTTAGGAAAAAAAAAAAAAAAATATAGAGCCATTCTAAGTATCAATGTAGATTACACAAACTAATATCTGAAGCTTCAGGGTTTTATTTTACAGCAGAGCCAAGTCAACGCCACAGCCCCATTCAGAGCAGAAATAAAACTTCCATGATTCCACATGCCCCCCAGATTTGATTTGCCTTCTTACATTTACTACAAAATCTCTGCAGTATCCCTTGCAATACAACTCTAGAACAGAAAACCAGATACACATAGAACTATGTATACACACACAAAGAGAGCGCAGCTTGAACTGAACTGCCTTCAGACTGACTCTAGGCCATAATCAGAGTACCTGACTGATCACCAGAAGCCTGACATTTAAAACTGCAGAAGCATTTAGTAACATTAGTAACTCTGTACTTTAGATTCACTCAGATAAAGAATCATAGAGCTAAACTGTGAACAAAATTTAATAGAACAAGGAGGATGAAGGGAACCACTGGAGGAATCCAGTAAAGGAATTCCAGATGCTTTTTTCCTTTCTTTCTTTTCTTACTCTACTGCTCGAGGAGCAGTTACAAGCTGAACTAATCCTCTGAAGGTCATACTGCCACATCATCTGCTATTTCTATAGAAAATATCCAGCTTCAAGCTTTACAAACTGCATTTATGTTGTAGCTGGGAGTGCTCCTGTGGCCATTTCACAGGTTGGGAAACTGGGGACACTGTCCAACCAGCCTACCGAACTGCTCAGAGATTCCGGTGCGCAGAGATATGCATGCACATGAAGTTCAGCCTTTGTCCTGATACCGCCTTTTCACAGCCTTTGTCTGAACTTTCTGTGCCCATCAGGGTGGAGCGTTTGCTGCAACCGCACCACTGTGAGCCTGTTCAAATGCTGTCCTGCCATTTAAAGCATGACCTCACCAGATACCACAGGACAGATCAGCCACATGCGTTCAAGACAGAAGAGAAAGGCAGGCAGGGCATGTATTTGCTACCAGGATGTGTTAGACTAAGGCCTAAGGTGAGCTGAGTACACAGATCAAACTCTGCCAGAGTGCTTTGAGAACGGGGAAGGGGCTGAGCAGGGAACACTCCCTGATAAGAGTCAGCCTCTGCCCGGGGAATAATGCTGTAACCGTTCACTGCATACTGACTGCAATATCTGTGTACGAACAGGCCCTGTAAGAAACAGGGCCAGGAAAAAAAAAGGCTTTTGGATTGACTTACTCATCAAATAAATGACTTTTTGATTCAACTATCTCACCACCAGGAGGGATATTAGTGCCATGCCAGATTCTTAGACTAGGCAAGAGATTGTTCTCTTCCCAATGGGTGTGTAAGGGGATAACAGATGTATTCTACATTTTATTAATAAGTTTTAAAAAATAAAAACAATATACTATTTCCATGCCTGTCCACAAAGTCTTCCCCCTTAGTTGAAGGCAGGATGCCAGGACCTCAACCACTCTACAAAGTCTACTTTATCCTTTATGTACAGCTTTAAGCATTCTCCTTAGCTCACACAGGCATACACCTCCCAACAGCTCACTTCTCCCCTCAAGACACACGTTTTGTCACTCTGTAGAAGGGTTTTAGAACTCAGGGTATGAACTGCACTGCAGAAACAGCCCAGCAACCGCCATGCCCTACTTCATTTTCCTAGTTCCTGCCCAGATTGGGCTGCACCCTGAAAAAAGAGTTGTGGAGTATGTGATTCACTCTGCCTTCCGCGCACTTTCATGACAGCATCATACTTACCCCCTGAAGTATGGCACTTCTTTGGGAGGAGAAAAGTGTATGGTCGCTGTTTGTATGTTAGATCAAACAAATAGACCTAAGGAATGAAGAAAGAGAATGAGACAAGAAAAAAAAAAGTCAGTGAAACATAGATGTCACAGAAATAAAACAGGGCTAGATGGGTATAGGGTGCCACACTTGTGTTTTGCTATTTCCAATTTTCTAACTGGGAATCTTGTTTATAGACATGTACACACAGGATGACAGCAGTACCAGTGGCATGTTCCATTCCAGCATTGGGTTCAGAAAGAATAATGCTGAGAAATAGGAGCCTTGTCTTACTCAAGAGGTAAGAAAGCCCTCTCCACACCTACAGAACTTAAAAGATGACCTGACCACAAACCAACCCGCTCAAAAAAGCTTCAAGTCCAATAAGATATTTTAACTATTTAATGAACACAGTGATCATGAAGAAATCAAACATTTATTGACAGAGACGAGGCAGTACACTAAACCAAGGCAAAAGCCTCTCTAACGTGAAACCAGGATTTCCTGAGAAACTTCGAAAGCAGCCCTGCAAAACCCTAATTTAAAACTGTACTGGTATAGGAACTGACAGCCCAGATCAGACCTACAATTCATGTAACTCAGCACCTTCTCTTAAAGGGAATGAGTGCACGTGTGAGACAGATCTGTAGAGGACAACCACAGAGTAACCTGCCCACAAGCAAAGTTCCTGCTTAATCCATGCTGATTAATGCTGTTGGGAGGATTTTCTTATTTCACTGATAGGCTTTACAAAAGATCATGAATATCACCCAGCGCTTAAAATTAAAGCAATCAGTATTCCAGGTGAAGGCCTTTGCTTCTGTAAGTTCCTTATTCACTAGATTCTACTACAGAACCAGTTTGATGTTTCAAGAATGAGTTATGCAATCTTTTCTAGGTCAGCAAAGGTCAGTTCCAGAACTCTGTCTTTCTTCCTCTTCCAGAGAGTGAAATGTGAATTGGAAAACCTGAACAGAACGCCATTCAAGTGGTAGCATAACAAATAAATCCCTAATCCCAAGCATTTAGTCTGAATGAATCAGAAAGCAGTTTAAAATCAATCATATTACCCACAGAGAAGTTGCTATACTCGTTTTCAAGAACGCACAACAACGTATGGTGACCCAAACACAACGGAATGTGCAGCTTTCTGCCAAGCTTTAGCTGTCTTCTTACCTGCTCCCCTCCCATGTTGACTAAGAGCTCAGTGCCATCAGGACTGAAGGTGACGTACGTGGCCACCAGAACTCTCAGCCGGTTGTTGTAGTCTGGAAGCTTCACTGGAAGGTGCCCTGTGGAGAGAAGAGGCCCATACATATTAGCGTAACTAGTAACCATCGTCTTCGTCCTACCCCAGCTGCTCCCTTCTACAAGAGGCTGTTATGAGAGCAACGTCATGAAGCGCATGTACCCAAGTGATTTTTCCATTTCCTACTGCTGTTTATTGAATCCTTCCATCAGCCACCAAAGCACGCAGATGTGCATAGCTGCCTTTTCACAAGTTCTAGGTATCAATTCTGCAAGGCCACCTCTGTATGAGGAGAAGACTGGATTATAGCTAGCTTGCTAACAATGAAGTCTGCAGAACCCAGCAAATCTCAGGTTTAGGGATTCACTACGGATTTGGCTTCTGCGATGTGTGGCCATCTGCAAACAAATACCTCCATCTTCAACCCTCTAATCGGGTTTCCTCAACAAAGCCCTTAGCACAACAAAACCAAGGCTCCTAAATATTCAGCTCACACACAGGTTCTTTTGCTTCAGACAGCAGATGTGTTGCATGACCAATTCAGGGGACCTAAGAAATCCTCTAGCGGGACTCATCAGAAGCAAGACTGTCAAAACTGGTCTGCTGAACATGCTGGTCTAAGAGAACTTAAAAAAATCCAACATTTGGAGGAAAAAAAAGATAGTAAATAATGAGCACTGGAGAATAATGTCATCTAGATTGCCCAGATGAAGAATCAGCGATGCAGTATCTGCAGGATGAAGACAAGCCACTTCTGTGCCAAAAAGATTTTGAACAGCAGCCTTGCTGGGACCAGTTCCAGGAGAAAGACTATAGCGCCCAGGTTATCCAATCCTTGACTTTCCAATAAAAGTGACAAAGACATTTACGCTAGACAAGAAGAAGCAAGGCCAGCTCACCAACACACACCACTGCCAAATCAGGGAAAGCGGGCAGGTAACATAAGCAAGAATTCACAGCATAGAAGTGAAATAATCTGCAATCCCATGGAACATCCCTGTATTAGAGAAGAGCTCTTCCAAGCAGTGGTTTCTTGTGTGATGGGTAGAACTCCGCTTCTTCAGGCATTAACTTAAAGTCCCATCAGTCACCCCCAGCACAGGTCGCAATACCTGCCACGTAGTACTGTGCCGCACCGTCTGGGAGGGGTTTCTGTCGGTCGCAGAATGTGTGTACTCCAGCTGAAGGACTCTGCTTCATGCTTTTTCTAGCCAGAAAGAAGAGCAGTCTTACAACCACAGCATTCAACTGCTGGAAGCCCGATCTACACTGACACTTCTTGTTCATGCACGAGGGCAAGGCCTCGTGCCTATACAGCTGTGCTGTCACAAGCATGCCTCACAGCATCCCAGCGTACTCACACAGACCAAAAAGACTCTGTAGGTGATAGAAAAGACTGGGTAAAACTGCACGGTGAGGCAGGTGAGTGCCAGATCAGTGCAACTCCCCCTTCCCACCAGAGCCCTGAACAGATTTCTGTACCACTCGTGTCTGCCCAGAAAAGCCGGTTGGAATTACCTGTGGTTGTGGATCATGCGTATATCGTAGAGCCGCACAAAGGGTCCACTTGCCCCTACTGCTAAGTAGTTGTTATCTTGGGGGTTGACCGTCAGGCATTTGGCCTCCACCAGCTGCCCACAGTACTCTGTCAGGTCTATCAGGACTTCCGAACGTTTGCTGTTCTCTCGCAGATCGTACTGTCTGCAAAGGGAAGAGAGAGTCAGGCAACCCGTCTCGCTAGATAACAGAAGCAGCAATAAGAGAGAGGTTAGCTTTCCGTGGTGACCAAACTGAAGACCACTGAAAGCAGCACATTTATACTGCTCAGTAGTGACCTACACTTAATTATCTGGCTTGTGCATGAAGAGATGACACTAACGACATTAACAGTCATCTGTGCCACAGGTTACTGGAAGCACCGCAGGTCAGTACACACTAGGCCTCAATATCAGGATAACCATTAAAACCAACTCTATAACGTGCACAGATTTAGTCAAGTTCCAAACTAAACTCCAAGTCATGACCTCACAAACAGTAGCTCGCACGAAAAGTGGAACATACTCTCGTAGTAACATTACTCATTTAAGAGTCTCAGTGACTCTGGAAGGAAACGTCACTCAGTGTTGTATCTCCCTTCCACTTGAAATGGCTATTCCATTCTTGGGCTCCCTTTCCAGTGGAGAAAAACAGAGGAGCTGAGGAGAGCATTTATCAGAGGAGTCTACATTTCAAGATGAATCCTTCCAGTTTGAGGAAAGGGAGAGATTAGCTTAAGCTCTTTAGTACAGAGACAGTCTCTCTTCAGATCTTCATAGTACATACTGCAATGGATCCTAATCCAATTAATTTGGGGGCAGAACAACTAGAGTTCTGTACCTGATTAGCCCGTCTTCTGCTGCACTCCAGAAGGTGTTAGGCCACATGGGAGCCGTGGCAATCCGCTTAACTCTGTTGGTGTGATCTCCAAACATGTGGATGGTCTCCTTGACAGTCAAGTCATGGACATGCACCTTGGAATCTGCAGCTCCCGTGATGAGGATCCGATCCCCTGAATGTGGCAAGAACTGTGGGAGACAGATTTGACATTCAAACCTGAGAAGCGCTGAGCTGTCCTGGCAGGTCAGAGAGCAGCTTGCTTTAGGAACACAGGATGACCCATGTTATTACCTACATTACACGTGCCAGTGTGCGCACTCAAGAGTCACCAGCTACAGTAGCACATAAAATAGTCGCTTCATCACACATCCCAATTTGCTACAACTATTTCCTTTGAATTTGCAGAGAGAATGGGATAAGCCTGGGAGCTGCATAAACTAAGAAGTGCAGGTATTAGATTTAATGCATTTTTTTCCTAACATTGGAAATATTATTTGGAGGGGGAAATTGCTTGCAGGAAAATGTTTCTCAGCAAGAGTCTGTTCTCCTGCTGCTTAGGTTGCTGATTTTGTTAGCCCTTCATTCCTTCCAACCATATACCTTGACAGAAAAGATGTTTGCAGTATGTCCTGTGTGCATAGAAAGGAGTTTCTTGTGGTGCAGAGGATCCCAGACAATGGTATGCTGGTCATCAGAGCCAGAGGCCAACAAGCTAAAAGAAACAGAAGAGAAATATGCATCATGTATTCTTCTGTTCTAAGCTGTGACCAATTTCTTAGAGTGGTTTGACCACAGACAGCCATTAACTTAATTCAGCTCTAAGAAGCCCACTTCCTCTCTCTTCTCTCAGCTATGTGTTCTTGTTGCTCCCCATGCGCCAATCCATTCAGCCAGTTCAGGGAGCTAAACCAGCCAAATATCAACTCCACAGAAAATAAAGCGAGTGTTTTTCGTTGGTTTAGCTCATCGAACCAGCTCACCACAGACTCAGATGGCACAGGGGGAAACAATAGGAGCATTTGGTCAACAACAAAATGCAGGGCCTCCATTTTCCTTATTAGCCCGGCTGCATTAACTGCTCCACATCATCCCCAAACCCAAGCCAAGGCATTCATTCCTGGACTTCGGATGTGCCCAAGCAGTCCCAAGCCAGGGCTCACTTAGTGATTCACAGACTGCTTTTCAAGTGCAGGGTGGGGCAGCGGTATTGCAAGGCACTGTTTGCCTCGTCTATCGTCGTTTGAAGCAAAAGAATTTGACATCTGCAACCATCAGCTGTTTTAAACTTATTTCCTTGTAGCCAGATCTCTTTCAAATACATACAATTTTCACTGGTAAGTAATTCTGAAGAGTATCAGACAGCAGGCTTTGGATCTTGCAAGAGGCATGTCAAGAAATACACACTCTTCCTTCCACCCTGTCATTTCTCATGCAGATACTCTTTATTCCACTTGGTTAACAGAAATACTCTTGTGTTTAGTTTCCCTCTAAAATTGTAGAGAGGGGTAAATGCTCTGCCTCCCTCCCTTATGTATTTGTCCCCCAGCAGAAGCTTTTAACAGCATGGTGAAGGGGGTGGGGAAATGTCACTACCAGCTGGGCAAATCCTAAAGATCCATTATAATCCATAATACCACTTAAGAGAAGAGAAGCAGCCTTCAATCTCTACTTCTCAGTCTGACCATTTCCCTTCTGAACTCACTAAAGGGGCATTTCTAAGAATATCCAGATATATTTAACAAAATAAAGCTTCTTTTGAAGCGTGAGCTCCACTACAGTTCAAAACTTTGAGCTTGAGCTCCACTCTACTAGGAATGGGAAGAAGCTGCTTATGATAAGATGACCTACATCCTACTCTTGGGAGAGCCAGGGGTTATCAGTTTGTTGATCCCCTGAATCAAGCCAGATACTTACTCTCCTTTTTCATTCCATTCTAGACAGTTGACACACCCAGAGTGACCCTGAGGAAAAAAAAAAAGGGAAGATGGTATTACACAAACTTCAGACTTATCAAACAGAGCTGTTCTAAGACAAGGACGCAGCGAGCTCCCCACACATAACAACTTGTTCCAATATAAGCAGGTTTTTTTTATTCTAACCCTGCAAAAAACCACCCACATGGCAGATAAGCACCTCCAGAAAAGACAGACATGCTATAGCAGTTGGGGTAGAAAAGGCAAAATGAAACAAATTTTAAAAAAAAAAAAAAAGTAGTGTTGAATAAAATGGCAGTTTAGTCTCAGAGGCTACAGATGAAATCCTGCTGTGCGCATGGAAAGGTGACTTTGCTTCAAAAGCTCTTGGCTAGGCTGACAAATTACATGTACAGGTTCTCTGGGAATGCAGGGAAAACGCGCTTTCGATAACTGTTTTAGAAGCACCTTGCTGCTGGGTGACTATCGTACATCTTCACAAAAATTAACTAACAAATGTACCAGGAAAGACTAAGAGAGCTTTGAGCAGCGTTTGATACGGGAGATGCAACTGAAAAGGGGGACAAAAGAATCCTTTCCTCCCCCAAACCAAGACAATCTTAAGATCTTTTAAGCTGTGTCAGACTGCAATACAACCACCTATTTTTTAGGCAACACATTTCACTCTTCACCGTTAGAGCTGAATATCTTCAACAGTTGACAGCTGCCTTCTTCAGGCACCACTGTTAGGATTAGCTGATACACACCCGTTAAAGGCTCTCTTGTAGGTGCATTAGGTAATGCAGAAAGCTCACACAAGATCTCACTGAGCTATTCCTGGCTCTAATGCAGTTTAGGGGACTAAGTAATCAGTATCTATCTCATGCAAGAGAGAGAATGCCATACAGGCTGCAGGCTGTCCTTTCTGCAGTAAGTTGCACAACAAGCAGCTCAGTTTGCTCTCTGAACACTGCCCGCTTACCTGCAATTCTGCTTCTAGGCCCAGGCGTCGAATGAATGGATCGGTGACGTGATAGTGTCGTTCAAAGCCCAGCGCACCCCTCTCCTGCGTGAAGCAAACAAGCGCCACACTGACTACAGCAAACAAAACACTCCTTTTTCCCTTTAAGAGAAGATTCAAGAACTTTAAAAATCAAGCAGGGACCTTGCCAGGCATTGGGGTGTCCATAGCATCAGGTACCTGTCCTGTAGTAGGGAGACATCATTTGCATCATCTCCAGGTAGGCAGTTGGTAATCCTTGCCCCTGAATTGGTTTAAAATTACGTTTATCTAATTGCCAGGCTCCAGCTGGGTAGCCAAGACAAGGTTTGAGAGGCCCACACTAAGACAATAAGTTGCCTACTTTGGGCCAGAAACAGAAGATACAGAAGAGCTTGGGAATGCCTGTCGTTATCCCTTGGCAAGGATTTCAGAAGCAACTCACTCCTGAGGACTGCAGTACTAGACCACAGCTGCTCAGAAGTCTGCCATTACACAGAATCGGTTGGACTCGATGATCTTATAGGTCTTTTCCAACCTAAATGATTCTATGAATTTGTCCTGAAGCACCACCACCAAGACGCAAAGTACTGGGGAAGGTAACTGGACAGCATCCTTTAGAGATGGCTTATTTCATCAGAAATGGAGTAGGAGCATGTAGCTGCAGTACCACAGGGAAGAGAACAGCTGCCACAGAACTGCGTCAGTACAAATGAAGGTGAAGAAAAGCAGGACAGTTGTTTCCCCTGTGATCTCACAGGGTTCACAGATGCATTAGCAGATGGATTCAGTGAAAAAAGGCCAACTGCAGAGGCAGGCATGAAGAAAAGGGAATGCAAGTTATATTTTGGATGGAACATCTAATGTCCGAGAAGATTCCTTCCTAGGACCTGGATCCAGCCTCGGTCCTGTCCTATGCCACGCTACAGCCAGGCACAGGCAATTTAAGCCTTAATTATCATCATTTATAGATGAGAACACTAATGTCAAAAATTATACTTATGGTACTAGGAACATGTTAGTAGTCACAGAGCAGACACAAAGAACTAGTGTACTACATTACAGCTCTGCAGACCAATGTTAAGTAATGAACTCCACACAACAAAAGCTATTTGAAAACAAAATGGAGACAGATACAAGGGGATTGGAGGAAAAACAAAAGAAAACAGGCTTTTTGTGGTAACTTTCATTACAAACTTCAAACCCCTTGACATATTTTTACAGATAGCATTCCCAAATGCTGCTAGGCCCAGTGCAAGGTGCTGCAGTTATAATCGCC
This sequence comes from Balaeniceps rex, assembly GCA_013401315.1. Taxonomy (NCBI): domain Eukaryota; kingdom Metazoa; phylum Chordata; class Aves; order Pelecaniformes; family Balaenicipitidae; genus Balaeniceps; species Balaeniceps rex. The sequence goes on from VYZW01060592.1 coordinate 38,194, forward strand.
TTGCTATTGCAACCTCAGTGGCTTTGTGAAGTCTGTGCAGTAGGATATTGCTTTTCCTACAAGGAACTGTCAGACTTCGCAACCTTCCCAAGGTCACACATGAAAGTCTAACAGAGCAGACAGTGTGAAAAAGTCCCAGGCAAACGCTCTAACCACAGAACCATCCCTTCCTTGTTAGAGCAGCAAAATAAATCTTTGCACACGGATTAAATTACAAGCTTATAATACAAAGTTTGGTACCAAACTGCAAAGTGAAGTGAGCATTCGAGCTCCTAGTTCCTTATTCTGGCCACTAACAGACCACTTTCGTGAATGCTGATTACCAGCAAAGCTGCAAATGATCTAAGGCCTCTGAGTCCAAGTAATAATTGCCTATTGTGTCTGCTGTAGCTAGTCCTTTCACGTTAAGAGGTATTTCACAAATGCAGCTGTCAGATGACTGATCCAACCACCGTAGAAGTTTTTCCCTACACAAAGGAAGCAACACACCACTCTTTAAAGAAAAAGAGACAGAAAGAGACTGAGACAGAGATCATTAGCTTTACTACAGTCTGAAACTACCTTTGATGGCAAGATCACACGAAGAGAACACATAAAGCAGCAGACAGAAAACTCATGAGGGAAGCTAGCTAAGGGTCCTTTATGGTGCCCAAACGCAACTGGCCAGATTTCTCTCTTCAACGTTGTACTCAAAAGGAACTCAAAAGGTTTGCTGATGTCAAACTAGCATGGTGCGCTCCTGCTAGGGAGAAGAACTGTATTCCTGTTATGCCATACTTCATCCCAGCTCTTCATTAAGGACAGTGACAGGTCCTATGTGTTTGTTCCCTTAAGCTTCTTATACAGCTTATCAATACATAACTAGCAGAGATCTTTTCAGAAGTAAAGGCAACAACATGAGTGTTTCGCAATCCAGTGTGAACACCGATTCTCCATCTGCTCTCCATCCAACACAAGCGAACACTTGGCTAACACATACCTTGATCTGTCTGTGGATGATGTCTCTGGTAATGTTTGCTTTTGCCATCTTCTTGCAATGGGGCAGACGAAAAGAAGCTATCGGAAGAGCTGCTGTGCATCCAAGCATGCCAACAGAGCAAAGATCCACACTAGGGGCATTTAATTACCTGCAGGACAGAACAGGGAGGGAACAAAGGCAGGCATACAAACATATTAGGCCATTCATATATAGTATTAAGTAATTTTTTTCCTAAAAATAGCAGTGACTAAAAACTGAAAAGTTTTGTATAAAGGCTCCTTGAAGAAACTCAAGGATGGGAAGGAACAACGTAAGACTGAAGAATGCCTGACTTAAGAGGCCATCCCCAATTTGCAGAGAAATTCACAACAAGCAGAACTCCAGGACTACATCAGCCTAGAAAGGCCACGTTTCTATGCCAACAAAGACCCTGCAAGGCCAGGGTAGCATCCTGTTTCACAGCTTGCCTCCACCCTTACCTGTCCACTCATGTCCAGTTTTACTTTTCCCAAACTCTGCAAGCAACAAGACTTATTGTGAATAAACAAGGCATCAATATTTTTGGCCGCCTCTTCTCTCTCATTTACTACATTTGATTATCAGCAAAAAAAAAAAAAAAAAAAAAAAAAAAAAAAAANAAAAGAGCATAAGTGTTCCTTAGAAATCACAACAGCCAACCACCAGGTGACACTATCATCTGAACACCCAATTACATTAGCAACAGAAAAGGGGCAATCATTTAAAGTCGTATTTCCAGGAGAAATTAGAGTTTTCCACACTCTTAATGGAGTTCCATATTTAATGCACTAACCTAAATAATTTAAACCCCATAAAATTAGCTACACTTGCTAGAAAACATTCAAACTGCAGAGTGATTGATTGTCACAACCCTGCTCCGGACAGGCTGCCTAGCAAAGGACCAGTCAGTCTCTGAGAAATGATGTAATTCACCTCATTTACATACCACAGGCCCTGTGCTGTCCCATTTTGGTATTTCTACAGTTCTCAAAAAAAAAAAAACACTAAAAAAATTAAAAATGTAAACACCCATTTTGTCCTATGTAACCCAATAGTTTTAAATTCTCTTTAAAAGCATTCACAAGCAGAACAAGCCAAAATTTTCAAATGACTCCTCTTTTGAATGCGGAAATGCTGATTCATTGAAACAAGAACATTTCACAGAAATGCTGCAACAAATAATTCCGCTGAGGTCAGGCAGAAGTTTTGACAAACCCTGCCTTGATTCTCTACCAGTTCATCCATCAGGTTGCTCCAAAGTGAGGTCTTCCACCATTACCAACTTCAGGGCCGTGCTGCCATACTGCACAGCAAAACCACGAGTCTCCTGCACCCCAGGATCCCCAAAGCCCTGGGCTTCAGCTTCAATTTGCTTTCAAAAAACTGTTAGTGTGCATATGCAGGCATTTCCCCATGGGTAGGAAGTACCAAGAATCCGTGTTTCCTCACAGAAAACAGAGTTCATCCAAAGTGGAAGTTCGGATCGCTTTCCTAACACAGCTGGCTCCTCTATGCAGCTCCGTGGTGAACACAGAAATGTCTTAAGTCCTACAGACAGCAAGAAAAGCCATAAAACAAACTGAAAATCGGATTTTCTTGCAGTGGGCTCTTAAGCAGGATTTTTAGGGTAGCCATAGGATCTCTCCAACACAACACATAGAGAAAAGGCACAGCTGCTTGTAGGTCTCTGAAGATGAACGTCTCTACTGCAGGCAGCAGAAGACAAGCAGCCCTCACGGTTGCATTCCAGTCCTACTTTGTATGTAGGATGAGAATAAATTTGATAAAATTCCCACAGCAAGAGCACAGGCCTTGAACGCAAGGTGAGTTGGGGCAACGGGAGGACTTTGCACGGCAAGCCTGCTCCCAGTCCATGCCCAGCAAGGGCTAACGAGGCCGTACTTTCACCAGGACCGATTCAAAGCCCAGATGTAAACATAGCAGCCCAAACTCACCACAGCCCAAATCTCCTTTCTGCAGAAGATGTGTCCAGCAAGCCAATGTCCTCTGCCACACATCTCGAGTTCACCATGGCAGAAGAAGCTCAACTCACACCCCCAGATGTTGGAGCAATCAGCTGAGATTTTTTTGGACCCCATCATCTGTTTTAGTGCATAAACTGGGGCTCCCCTAAAAGCCATTGGCCAGCCTACAACTGAGCTAGTATGTATGTATACGTCCATCACGTATGTATTTAATCCACATTCCTTTTACTCCAGAAGTAGCACCAGGAAAGCTAGCTAGCATGCCCAGGAAGAAACCTCGTGTTTTAAGCCTCTTTAACCTCATCACTGTCATGTTAAGTAATAGTTGCTTCACTCCCAGGCTTAATAGCAAGAGGCAGCACTGCGACTGCATTTGATCACCAATATTTCACATTAATTCTTGTAGTAGGATGATTAAGCTATCAGATCTTGATACCTATCCTCTGGCTTTCCGCAAGAGCTTAGTGTAGGTACTGTTTTGCCTGTTTATGGAGACAATGTCTATAAGGGGATGACAACAACTGCCCTTACGAACAGCTCACAAGCATGGGAGGGAGAGGAAGCAGGCACCTGCAGCAAAGCGCCTCGGCACAAGGGCAGGTGGATCATGCTGACTCTGCAGCTTAGAGGTAAACATGGGAAACCAGGACAGACCCATCGCTACTTGTGCCCAAGGCCAGCTCTACATAAACGTGCCAGCTGGGATAAATAAGCTACATTGCTGGAGATACCCACGAGGACATGGTTTCCAGACACACTTTTCTGCTAAGTTCTGCGAGCGAGAGAAGAGGACTGCTAACTCAAAAATCAGCTTCGAGTTTGGGTAGACGAAATGTGCAGGGATGGATGGTATCTGTGATCTCTCTCCTCCAGTTTCTCCAGACACTCTTTCCAGCTAACAAGCCTCCACCTGCCCTTCTCCTAGGCTGGATCCCAACAGACTGGCCTCTTTAAATAAACCCTCCAGGATACGCAAGTGTGTTCTCCATCCATAGCCACAACAGGGCGGAGAGACCCTCCATTGTTCTGCAACGCCTCAGCAGCTCACCCCTCAGGCCAGAGACTCTGGTACTCACTGTACAAAACCCAAGATCTTCTTACCTCTAAGATTATACGCCGAGGCTCCCCTCCTCTGTGTAGCCCTATTAAACACACCAGCCACCCAACCTCACGCAGCACTTTTCTGCAGGAACCGGTGCCCGGTGACTGATGACAGTTAAACAACTTTTTCCAGAGAAGCGAATGATCCATTAACCCGAAGTACATCATCAAGAAACACAAGGGACAATATTCCAGCAGATCTCAGAGCCTCAGTCTTGTCTGTAGCTTTCCACTCTTCTTAGTGCTTCCCTAGAACATTCTCAGACTCTGTCCACAGTCCCCCCCCTCTCCAAGCAGCATCTGGCTAACTCTTCTTCGTCCCTGCCAGGCAAGGACTGCTTGTCTTCCCCTTTAAGAGCAGTTTAGTTTTCTTTTGATCTTAGGATCCCAAAGAGGCCTAATACCATGCCAGAGCCAAGCAGGCAGTCACCTCCCAACTGACAAATGCCCCACTGCTCTCTTAAGACCCCTGGAAGTATTTTTGTCAGATTTCCTACCTCTAGTCATGGCTAATTAGTTCTAAACGGCTCCTTTTTATTCAACTCCAATCTAGCAAAAAACAGCACCAAACGACCTGAAGGACACACATGGAGAATTGCATGTTCATGGAAAGATACAGATCTCCCATACTCTACAGATACAAATAACACATACCAAGAAGCCAGCTTACTGCTAAATTACTGCAAAACCACTAATACACTATAAATCCACTCTTTGATGTATGAACAGGATGATCAGAGTGCACAAACATCCAAACCCCCCAAAACCTACCACTCCTTAAGAGAGACTCAAAATCCCTTGCTTTTCAACAGTCTCCTCTGCCACAGCATTTTATACCTTCTGGAACGCTGAAACACACACTGGCCGGGGGAACACAGCAATACACAGGAGCTTGCTATTTTTGCAAGTGTTTTTAAGATTACAGATGTGTTGCAGAGCTTCCCAACTCTCTGGACAGGTCATTGTCACTGCGGTAACTCAGAGGTGTTCTCAACAGATGGTCGTTCAGCAGGTCTCAACAAGAGATCAACGCATCTTAACTTTATTTCTTAAAAGACACAGGTCAAGAAAATCATCCATTAAATCGGCCCTTTGGTTGACAAAGCAGAACAAGCCAGAGTTTAAAACAAAACATCTGATGCAAAACTGACTTTAAACATACTAATACCAGCTTCCAAGGCCATGCTAACAAGTTGTTCAGTGTCTAGCATACCTGAGATGCTGATGCATGCTTTTTAGGATTTGACCATTAAAAAAAAGGACAGGCTTGGAAAAAAAACAGTCAAACGGGAATGCATGAGTCTAAGATGTCTCTCTTGCCTAGACAGGGCTTGGTTTGGCAACCAAATGTTGGAAAATGCTTAAAGGCCTCCCGGAGTATACGTAAATGCTTGGCCAAGGTGACTCTAAGAGCCTTCCCTGCTTTCACGATGCTATTTTTTTTGTTGTTCAACAGGTATTCAGCAGTAAGAAACCGCAGCTGCAAAGCTCTGGCAACCTTAAATTATCATGGAATCACAGACAAAGAATTAAGAAGACCCAAATTCTCATTCCAGGTCAAACTTTGTCCATTAGCCACAACTGGTCACAATCCCAGACTCACGTTCACGATGAATATGACACTTACCTAGTTCATGAGTTAGCAGTTAATACACGTAGAGCTCCTACTACGAAAGAAGCATTAAGTGCTCTTAATGCTAAAGACTATATTGACCACACCGTCATACATGTAGATCAACAGTCTCCAATTACGTTAGAAACTGACCCTGGCATAAAGCATAAAATCCCCTACGATTTGTAGGCCTCCTGGGGAAAAAAAAAGTATATATAAATAATCAGAGAAGAATAAACTGCACCTCTGATTTCTCAGACACATAAAGGCTTCCAGTCATGACGCCCCTTCAAAGAGTCTGTCCATTTGTTACCACTAAAGGCATGTAAATTGGTATAGGATGTTCCTCTTTCAGCAAAACCTGGTTTTTTTTGTTTCAGCAAAACCACTACACAAATTCTGTTCACTTTTAGATATATTGTTGCCTAAACCATTCATGCAATTCTCTGGCTTTTAACTAAACCTGCACAACCAACTCATGATGAAATGAGAGGATTAAGTCCCAGTGACAAGGAACAATTTAGGATAAATCTGCACTATTGCTCCCAGTGATGACCCCCCAAGCAGCTTCACTTTGGCTATACATTAAGAGATCATCACGACCTTTTTTGGTCATTTATTAGATGACACTGGAGCACGTTTCTCCATCAGCCTTCAAGAGCATCTCTGCACTCAATTCCAAGCACAACCTTCCCTAGTCCCTCACCGTTCCAAACCTGCCTGGAATACCCCAGAGAGGACTAAAAACCTGGGATTCAGTGAAAAAGCTGTCACCTCATCCACAATAACAGCCTCTTCTCAAAGTACACCCTGAAGCATAAAGAGGACCACCCCACCTGCAGGTAGCTGTAGTTCGCTCGTTGGACTCTTCCACTCCTGCAATGCAATGCTCCAGAGGCAGAAAAAGAACTTTTGCAACACTTGGCCTTTAAATCCATAGTCAAAAATTAACAAGCCACAGATTTCTGCAGGCTGTGGGCTCAAAATCTGCTAGGCTGTATTTACACTGACAGTAACTTAAGAGCCTCTTAAGCTCCTGGAAAAGTACGCTTTCAAAGGGTGCTTCAGGGTATGGGGAGGAAGGGGAGTAACAAAATTCTCTGGCTTTCCCCAGCTGGCTTTTCTAATTTTCCTGAACCACTTGCTCTAAGTCTGGAAACAAAGCCTCGACACTGATAACGCAAACAATTTAGTTGCTTTAATATTGAACAGTCCCAATGCAGCTAGGATTTGGGAGGTTGTTCCTTTGCTTGAATGTATCTTCCCCTCGCAGAACCACCAACCCACAACCCCCCTACCTCACCTACACACACAGCAACGCATTGACACAGAGAAGTGCCCTGCAGATGTGGGCTTCAAAGTTCAAACCCAGGGACCAGCACCCTTCAGAAAAGCTCCATCAACACCAAGAAACTCCACGAAGCAGCAGGACTCATTCTTAAATTAGCAGTCTTAAATAAGCAATCCAGTTCCTAACTGTTTGGATGCACCTAAGTTTCTCAGTCTCCAAACTCAAGGTCATTGAAAAAAGCAGCACTGTGCACACTACAAGCCTTGCGGATGCGCAACTCATCCCAAAGGAAGATTCCTATGACCCTTCCCTTAAGCATCTATAAATTACTTCACCCATCCAAATACCACCTGGGACCCAACACAGCAGGCTTCTTTAGCCTCACAACTTATTTTCCCTATCCTCTTTACCTTGACTTTCCAAGAGGTCACAGATCAAACTAAAATATATACATATAGATAGGGAGATTTTTTTTTTAAACAAACCTAGAGAAACAAGAGGAAATGACCTGGTTAGCAGCAGACACCTTGTAAAAAGAAGGTTTTGCTACAGCTGAAGGAGTTGCCAGGAGCAGCAGTCGCTCCCCAGGACAGATGGCTCAGAACACGGAGCCAGCCAACAACAGAGGAAGGAGCTGCCTACAACAGGGGTGGACAGGAGAAGAGGTAGGATCTGCGACCTGACAGACCCAGCACAAGAGGACAGCAGTGTCAGGGAAACTTTGATATGCCCAAAGACGCTGGCCCACGGCAGCTGTAGCTCAGGCACCAGCCCTCTAAGCTGGCATCCTACCTCTAGCCCTCATCCTCCAGCTGACATGGCCATCCACAGGAAGAAAGGGAAGATGAAAGACAACACCTCAGCCCAGCACAAGTAACAGCCTGATGCCAAGACCCACATGGCCCAGTAGCTCCAGGAAGGAGTTCAGCCAGCAGACACCAGCAGAGGAGGAAAGGCTGATCTCCTCTCCAAGGAAAGGGGCTTCAGGACACCCACCGGGGCGGGGGAAAGTTTCACATGAAGGCTTTAGCGAGGGAAAGGTGGGCAGGGGAGTGAGCAGGGCAGAGTCAGCCCTTAGGAAAGGTGACAAGAAAGCGAGGACAGGGCAATGCCAGGTGTGGGAGGGGGAAAGAGAAGTCAAAAAGCAGGGGCTGAACCTGGCAGGGGGGCAGGTACCAGCCAGAGGACACAGGTATCGACAGGGCTGGGGGGAAAGAAGTGCTTGGTTAGAGAGGAAGGGCAGGCAGAAGGGATGGGGAAAATGGGGGAAGAGGGGCTGGATAAAGGAGGGCTTCTTAAGAGGGATGGGGTCAGGCTCCTGAAATAGAGATGGGGGGGAATGCCTGGCAGGGAGATAAGG